>JAFBJT010111399.1:17496-76826 GCA_016785325.1 Chascanopsetta lugubris | reverse complement strand
GGGGGGGGGGGGGGGGGGGGCGTCAAACCCCCAGCTCCTCTAACCCCCAACAGCCACAGCTATCACTATAACATTATACAACTATAGCAGGAAAATCTCACACTGTTGAGTTGACACTTGTAAGAGCCTGTATCACTAAAAGCTTCAGAATGTTGTTGTATTTCTAAATGTCACCTTTGACATCCTTCCGGCTGTATTCTTGTGTGAGTCTCCACAGACATTATTTGGAGCGCTACACACTGGAAGCCACCGAGCACAAACTCACAGATCGTCTGGAACAACTGAGTCAGACATTTATGTTTGAGCATTACGGCTCCTCTGGATAATGTCAGGAAAATGTCCATAATTCAGCTACGTCTGAAAGCAGCTTAAGTCTGTAGATTATACGCAGATTGTTCCTGTATATTTACAATACAGCTGTGTGGACGCCTGCCTTGAGCAATATACTCAATCTAAATCCCACAGGAAGTGCTCTCATCAAACACGATGTTGTTTATCCGCATCACCGCTAAAGTCCCGCGTTGCAATGAAAGACGCGCCGTCCGTCCTCTGTGTGTGTTGGAAGCCCCTCGTCTCAAAGCCGGAGCCAAGACAGTTTCAACTCGCACCAGGAGAAACAACATTTGTCGGCAGGTCGTGGCTTCTCACCACAACACAACAACGCCCGTCTGGTGGCCCCACGTTAAGCAAGAGACCAGGATGTGTTTGTCTGCAAGAACGTCGAATGATGCACACGTGCGCGTGGCTGCATGTATTCTACACATCATCCCGTGTGCACAATGACCAACGTGTACACATGTTGGAGGAGTTCGCACGGCCGCGTCGGCACACGTGTCTCCGCGCGCGATAACGATCTCGTTTGTCTCCGTTTCTCAGCATAGATGTTCCTTTCGTCTGTCATCGGCCGGAGCTTCCTGCGCCACCGGGGCCGGGACTCTAGAGTTAGTATCTGATTCGCTGGTGACAGTGTCCATCAACCCCTCGTCGTCGGGTGGACGTGAGCACTTACAGCAAACGTATATCTTGCAAAGTTGCAAACGTGATTCACAAGAGCTGCGTTGACTGCACTTGTCCTCGCATGTGTCGAGACAAATCCTGGAGCGGCTGCTGGGCCTGGTTGAGTTTACCTTTCGGGGGCTGTGGCTCAGTCTGGATGGATGTCAATTGAAAGTAAGATACACAGACAATAATGGAGGCATCAAAGCGTTAACTCTACCATGGATACATCAGACATCTGCGCTGCAAAGGCATTTCTTCGGTGGTTCTAAAACAGAAGTTTGGAAATGCTCGTGGTTTAAACACTCGGCGGCTGCATGTCTGACCTTCTGGCCAGAGGACAGCTCCTCTAACCCCTCTGCCCCATTAGTATGGCTTGTATTACATGAGACCTTTCAAGTAGATAACAGCCGTGGACGAGCATTCGCACTTGGCCTTTGGAAACAGTGTAGAAAACAACGTGGATGGTTGACTACAAGCGTCGTTACCACCTTTTGTGGTGCAGCTCTGAGTCGTACAATACTTTGCAATGACTCACAAACATCGGAGAGGATCTTATTATTCAACTGTCGAATGGTGGCAGGCGGACGACTCCATGATATTAATTTCAGGCAGCAGTTCAAATAAAAACGGGGCCCAGAGAGACCTAAGGAAAATGCCACTGAATGTCCGGCTGTGCTGTGAGTGTGCACCTTCATCTCACACATGGAATTAGTTAGTCCTTTCACTTTCCCCCTGACTCACTCCGCAGGCCCTTCGGTCCTTCCCTCAGCTGTGACTCACCGCTCTGATAAAATGCAACGTCTTTTTTCCGCTTCATGACCGCTTCACCACCTAGCTTCTACTCCTCGTGCTGTCGGAAGATAATGCTCCCTCTGTCGGCGCACTTAGCGCTGATGTAATTTGGCTGCGGTGGCTCAATCAGAACGCCAGACTTATCAGCCAAATGTCAAGGACCTAAAGAGGATGTGAAGGCGAAGAGGGAGGAGGAGGAGGAGGAGGAGGAGGAGGAGGAGGAGGAAGGGAGCCACAGGAAGACAGAAAATCACAAGTGAGGCTGGACCAATTTGGTCGGGGGGGGGGTTTTCACAGGCAAGCGCAGACCGCCGAGTGTTAACAAGGTGGTGTTGGGTTTTACGCTGCGGTATAGTTTACCAATTTCATTCATGATGCGGCCCCTAACTGCTATTCCAGAGAAATTCCCCTGCCATTGCTCACTGACAGGAACGAGCACCAGCCGCCCGCAGCCAAGAGAGAACTGCTGCCCGGCTACGAAGTCATGACACAAACCAACTCCTTCCCACAAATATCCTTGCCCCACCTACGCCATCTCTTTCTCGCCGTCCCTCCTGCCCCCCGGTCAAAAGGCCGTTAGATCCGTCTCTCTGCAGACTCCTTGTGGCCGGGCCTATCACTGCCGGAGCCACCAGCTGGCAGGGGCACAAAAAAGTCTTAGGTAGCGTGTGTTAGAATTCTGTCTGCCCAAGTTTTATGCTGGTTTCCCAGCATGTGTATCCATTGCTAATCATCTGTGTGTTTGTGTGTGTGTGTGTTTGGAGATTTCAAAGAGGAAACGAAACTCTTTGGTGACAATCCAGACAAAGAGCTTCCATTTAGGGCACGTTGGGATCGCCGTCAACCCACTCACTACTCACGGTCGGCTGTGGACCAAATCAGCCAGCATCAACATTCCTGTATGTACGAACTTCGCTCCAATCACTAAATCTAGACCTAAAACCTCAGTTTATTGACCTAAACATAGCCATTAATAAATCAAAGACACCACGACTCCAGAGAAAGCCAGCTCCTGTTGTTCCCAGACTTATTTCCTCTATCATCAGTTATTATTTCCCCCGTTTTCCCTCAAAGGGAAAAGACACATGGCCAAAAGCCCCACATAACTCAACTGCCTTTTCCACAATTTATTCAACAGCTGTCCTCACCCCAGGTCTCCCATCGGGTGTTTTCTACATTTGCTACAGATCAAAACCGCGATATCACGTCCTCTGAGGCTCTGGACACGTCAACAGCCACAGTTTTCTTTGCAATACTTTATGTAAAGTACAAAGGAGCAGAGGACGTTCACTCTTTTCAAACGCAGCTGCGCTAGATGTGCAGATACACCATGTGCAGAGTCGTTCTCCGTCGGAAAGGACAGACAGAGATCCCTTGCGCTCTCTGTCTTTGGGCCTAATCTGATTGGCCAATCTGATGAGAAGGAAAAGGGTGTGTTCCTGTGGAATGCACGCATTCTACGTCCACAAACACAGAAGAACAGCACACGAATTCATCGACGTTCAAAGGTGTCGCTAGTCTCGGATGCTCTCCTCCCCCAGACGTACCCATTCGCAGCTGTAGCCGACATTACTAATGACCCTGAGATCACGTTTTTCATCTGCAAATATTTAGCCTAAGTGCGAGAGAGCCAGGCGAAGCAGCCAGCAGACGCAGGCCGGCTGGCTGCTGCTCGCCCGCACCCGGCTGCCGCTGGCTCGTGACCACGGTGTGAAGTTCTTCCAGGTGACCCCGGACTCTGCCTTTCAACCTGCCCGGAGTGACTCCGCAGTCCTCGCAAACACAACGCGCACACTCGGACACAAACGGGGGAACAATGCTGACTTTCTCAGCCGTAACTGCCGGCGGGCGGGCACCCGGCCAGACCCCCACAGCTTTTTAACGTGAGAGACGGCCCGATGTGTCCCTTCGCGGAGCAACTTTATAAAACCTGAGGACAGACCAGAAACCCACGGAGGGCAGCTGGACTGAGACAGCTTTGTTCTCCTCTGACTCGCTTCCAAAGTCAGTCGGTGAACAGAACTCACATTGTACGTTTTTTCCATGAGTAAACTCAGGCTGTCAACACAGCCTGCTCTGCCTGGCTGAGCCGCTCTGGTTCGGAGGAAGACTGTGCTCCTTGTATCTGAGCTCGGAGGGAAGAAAAAACCCATTTAGAGGGGAGGTGTTTTTCTTTCTTCAACGAGCCGCTCGGATGCCAGAAATATGCATTGTTTACAAAAGAGGCTATTCTGCGGTAATGAAGCAATTTCCTCCTCCCGCCTCCTCCAGACCGGTGTCAGGTGTGTGTACCTGTGTGTGGCGGTAAGCCGGGGGGCCTGCACATTGTCTGCGGGCCGTGCATTGAGGTCAAAGGTCTCCCATTCTTTGCGATCTTACAGATGAACAAGAGCACATGCAGCAGTCTAATCTACAGAGGCTTTATCAACCCGACCAGATCGGGCCCTTTGTGTTTATGCAAGCTGGAGTTTGGCCACCATTGTGATATGAAGATTGGTTCTGTGGCTGCTGACTCACTAATTACAGCCATTTACGCTGAAAGATACAACCCAAACAAGCGCCGGATTCAACCCATTTGCTGCTGACTGTTTCCACCCTCTCCTCTCTCTGCCTATTGTGCTTATAAACCTTCCCCTCCAGCAAAATTATATTAATTGGACCTGCAAGCGTTGGACCGTTTCCACAGATGTATAGAATTCTGGCCATTTGAATGACAATAGTATGACCACCAGCTGCTTTTCCCAGCATACTCTCACCCCAGCTATTATCATAAGTGAAAGATGGATCAGCCCTCTCTGAGACACATACAATACACATACAGTGTTTTTCAGCACAGACCGTTGTGCGAGCTTGTCCCAGGGCATTTTTCGATGACCCTAAAAAAAAGTGTGAGGTTTTCATATGCAAAACCGTGCCGCAAGCGAAGCAGCAGCAGGCAGCGTGACACTTGAGTGGAAGTAAAGCATTTGCCAATTAGCGCTTCCAACTAAGGTTTATTTTAACTCCAGTGTTGGAATAAGGCCAAAAACCGTTAAAATGGTCATAGACTCACACAATTCAGGGGCTCACCCTCATTTTCTGTGACACCATTCAGCCTAATGCTCATCAATGAGAGCTTTGTGGAGGCCCGCACTGTTTCCAGGTTGCTTGAGTAAACAGTACATTACAGATATACTCACACTCTTGCTCTGTTTATCTGGAACCAGCAGAATTCAATGTTTCCTTTATTCCCAGTTTCATCTGTTAGAAATGCTACCCCTCGCCTGCCGAAGCACAGCACTCACAGACCTGCAGACCCCTCGCTCCTCAGTGTTTATTCTGGGTCATGTAGAGATCAAATAACCATTATGGGTCAAACAGGAGAGTTCATTGCAAGTTCATGGAAAAAAAAAAAAAAAAACCCTGGTGTATAGACCCAGAGATTCAGAGGGCTTGAGGATTGGCAGAGCACATCTATTATCATCGGATCTGAAGTCTGGGCCCCAAACTGCTCACACAAATCAGTATCCGACAAAAACGAGGAGGGATCCACTTACGGGTCTTCCAATGTCAAGGATGAGGCACATCCTCCGAGAGACTTGTGTTGCGCAGTGGAGCCGATCTGGAAAGACCATCAACAAAGCCCCTGAAAAACACGACAGAAACCCTGAGTACTGTTATGCAACCACCGCCTGAATCGTTCCCTCTCCCCAAAAACCATATGTATGCGAAGATTGTCAAATATTCCTCGCCGCCAGAACATAAACCAGCTCATTCGAACGCTCATCTGCGGTGGCTGTTCGTCAACACATTTCCTCTTGTTACTGTCAGAATGGACTTGAGTCGGATGCGTAATTAAAAGATTTTCCCCATCGCTTGTCCGTAATCTCTGCGCTCGTCGATCCGGCTTTCTCGCTTTTTCCTCCGAGAGGGTTGGAGTGCCTCACAAAGCAGTTAGCACTGTGCTTTCGGCTGGGAAACGACTCAGTGACTGACAATTGTAGAACAGGACGCGACTTCTGCTCTTGCGTATCCCCCTCTCATGCCGGCACTGTATACGTTACAGTGGCACTGAGAACCAAAATAAACACATTTGGGTAATCTAATCTTTTTGTGAGGTGGCCACTGTTCCTTATACAATGTCTGCACAGAGGGGCGCTCCACTTTTCTTTTCCTGAACTAGCTCCAAAATACACCCCTGAGCCCCTTGCCCATTTCCAGTACCCCTGCACCCCCCGCCCCCCCCTCCCCCTTTCCTAACAAGGGGTATCACGGCTATTATGTTGGCTCTGGCAAATGAATAGACAAACACATCCTGGTATGCTAAGTGAAGGGGAGATTCTAAACTGCCGAGAAGAAAGACTCTGTTGAAAGTTGGCTGCTATTAATGATGGATTTTCGAGCGAGGGGTGGCTGTTTGGATTGCGAGCCGGGCCCGGCTGGGTGGGATCAGGGGGCACGTAGACTGGATATGCAGAGAGCGCCTTATCGTGTGTGGAGCGCCGCTCGCACCTCTCTGACGGGATGCCGTAAAGCTGTCACGGGTAAAAGTGGGAATCTGATGACAGTGCCCAAGAGTTTGTGTTGGGTGGCTGTGTGGACTCAGTTCTTTAGGTTGTAACACAAGCTGTGCTGTTCTGAAGTGGCTCAACTATCACTGTGAGGAGGAGGCCACCCTGTCACACACACACACACACACACACTCTCGCACACACACATTGCTCCCCCCTTCACATACCAGACCTGTTTTGCACATGTCCTCTTGAATGTCACAACAAAGATATACGCATGTATGTGTTTCAGAAGAGCTGAGGTGCGCCGGGGTGACATGTCCGGCTCTGCAGGTGCCCTCCTGCCCCCCCGGATCAGTCTTGACCAAGAGCTACACACCCCCTGCTGGCTGCTGCCCCTCCATACCCCCCCAGTGCACCTGCGACCTCCACGCCTGCTCCAAGCCCCAGTGCCTGAGCGGGCAGCGGGCCGTTCCCATCAGCCAGGCCAGCGGTCAGCCAGGAGACTGCTGCAGCGTCTTCGAGTGCCAGAAAGGTGATTACACTGAACCGCATGCTCTGCAATCTGCTTCGACTGGTCTCCCACCGAGGGCGGTGATGGCACAATGGGTGTGAGATTCAGCGCCTCGGAGGAGGCAATTATTCTCCTCACAGCGAGGCTTTTCTCCCCGCTGACCCGATGTCCGCAGATGAAAAAAGTGGAAAGTGGCTTGGATAATTATGGTTGGGCTGTTGGTCAGGCTCTGCCAGCGCCTCCTGTGGTTCTAAGGTAATAGTTTTTCAAGGCTGTAGGCTTTAATATTTATTGCTTGATGGGGGTTTTGAACTGTAATGAGGCTGTAAAAGCAGAACGGTGACTTAAATGGTGTGTGTTCACCATGTCTTGAAGATGGGGAAGAAACACAGAAAGATAAAAAAAATGACTATCAGAGCGAGCGTTGATCACACACACAGGACTTCAGCTCTCTGTGGTGGTACAGAGTAAACCAGGGGAGTGAGGAAGGCAGGGAGGGGACCTGCAGTATTGGGCTGTTTGCTCTGCCATCCTGACAAATATTCGCTGTTTTACCAACAGAACAAATTCCCATTCTGGCCCCTCCACATATATAAATGAGTGCCTTGTCCCGGAATTAATGGACTTAACGAGCCCAGTGACCAGAAAAGTGCTTAGGCTATGAATTTGCTCAACAGAAGTGCAGTGTCAAAGGGTTCCTGTCTGGTCACACATCCAAAGGGAAAAGGTTCAACAGTTCATTGATGGGAATGCTTTTTATGTGCTCCAGTCTGCCAGTTGGGAGGGTAATCGAGTCCGGCAGGCCAGCGGGGGCTGAATGGCAGCCGTGGGGGCCATGGGATCAGTGTTTTGATAACAAGTGTCTGCTGCTCTTTGGGCCCGCGGCTTGATGCCTTTTGTGCTGAACCCTATGTACGTTAGGCCTGCATGACTGCGCTCTGTGTCAGAGAGCGCCACAGACAGGAACACAGACAGGACACGCACCAGGCTCCCTGGTCACCTCCCCCGGGCCTGCAAGGACCTTTAGAGGACCTGGGGAGGTACAGTAGCCAGCACAAGTCAGTTTCAAACACCATACCTATTCTGAGATGGAACACACCATTGTCTCTTTGTATTTGGCTTAGAGTGATTGAGTTGTTTTCCATTTCCCATTTGGTGATAGGCTCATATTTATCTAGGGTCAGTGTGCGCAACGACAAAAAATCCCCACCTGTGTGTTTTGGCCTCGACTGATGATCGACTCTTTCCACTGTTGGCTGCAGAGCGGCTGTATCTGGGTGGTAGAGCGTCCTTGGCACCACTGTCCTCACCTAACGTCATCTGATGCTACAGATGATCCCATAGGATCACGTAGTACAGGGAAGGTTTATGGCTGCACATGTTCCAAGCCCAGTGTTGAGCAATGAGGCTGAGATGACCACGCTAGTTGCTTCCCTGGAGCTCATCTTCAGTGTCTTAAAAACTCAAAAACATTCTCAGACAATGATTGTGCCAGTTACATAAATGAAATTCATATTTCTAAATTGTCATTAGATACTCTGAGCTGATCCAATATACCACTTCGAAGTTGATCTTTACAAATCCCATCAGCGTTCCTCTGAAGGCAAAGGCATGTTTCCCCATCGTGGTTTTTGGTTTATTTGTCTTTAAACCACAAGAAGCAGAAGTATGACAGTTCCACTCTGAATGATTTAGTCAATATTGGATCAGTGCTTTACAGCCCATCCATCTCCACATCCAATCCTCCTCTCAACTTAGAGGACTGAACATCACAAAGCATGACTGGAATCTTTCGACTCTGCGCTGCAAGCTTTTTTAGGGATTACCAATAACAAACACTGCGGAAATCATTTGTGAGCATTGCCGCATGTGACTTCCTATTGCCCCTGTGAGCATTAAAAAAGCACCTCTGCGCCTTTTGATTTTGGCCGGCTGAGGTGCACAGTACATTTTCTCTGCTTGTTTTTTTCCGGCATGCAAATCAGAAGTGGCAGGAACAGAGGGAGAGAATCGGGGGCAGAGAGGCTGGAACAATAAATGGGAGCAAGGAAGGAAATAAAAGATGAACAAATCCCCCACTCCACTTTCAACTCAGTTGGCCAACCTGCTTTGTATTAAGAGGTGGGAGTCGTCGGGAGGCACCGGGTCATCGCTGCAGACACTTTAAGTCTGCGCTCAAAGACTTTGGCGCACAGATGCCGCCGTAAGCTCCAGTCTCAGTTGTAGAAACCGTTGGCTCCACATCTGCTCGCGTCTGCGTGATACATTTACTAACTTAACTTGAGTAGCGACTCCGTGACGAGGCTTTCTTACATAACCGCATTGCCTCACTTCCCACATGCTGAGTGCGTTTGATGAGAAGTTACTGTGTGGTCATTGAAGACCAAACCGCCGCGTGGAGTGGTGTAGTATGACCATCGAGATGTCATGCTGTAATCTTCCTGTTTTCGGCAGCCACAAAACTACCATCATTCTTATTGTGCGATCGATCACATTTCACTGTGTGCAAACTGCAACTGAAACTGGATCTTTGTTTCTTTTATGTATACACACACACACACACACACACACACACACACACACACACAAACACACACAGACTTGTGTGAATAGCCAATGTTAGTGGGTTTGGACTTTTTGGTTCCGAGAAAAGGAAATACAATACATTTCAGGTTCAGGTCAGCCTTGGTCACACAGGGGGTGTATATATATATGTGTGTATATATATATATATACACATATATATATATATACATCATTTATTTGATTTTTTTCTTTACAATGTTGTAAAGTATTCATCATTTTTCTTTTTCAACTAATTTGAGGGATAAAAGAGATGATGACGGCAGTTTACCACCATAACATTGGCACTGTGCCAACGCTAAGCTCCACATCCACTGACAGTGGGAAGAGTGTTAATCTGTTTTTATTTAAGTAGGTTCACTGGGGTTCAAAAGCTCTGACGATCCCAGTCAGTTTAGAACTCGACCATATTGCGATGACAAATACAAAGTTCTGTTGGGACATGTTCTGCCTCTAATGGTGCACCTGTCTTCAAATAATGGAACAGCGAGACCGTGGTTTTCTGAAGGTGTTGACACTAGGTCCGTATGAGGGATCGTCTGGAAAGGTTATGTACTTGGATTGTTTTGGAGAAGTTGGGCCAGAGGCTTGTTCTTTTCCACCTGCCACCAGGACACTGAACCACTATACTGCCAAAAAACCCTTTGATTCACTGGTGTTTTCTTTAACACAGCACTGCAGGAGTCCATCGCCTTTTTTTTGTACTGGGCTCGAGCCATGTGTCTCATAGATACCAAACATCCCAGATCACTGGCTAAACCTCATCCACCACCATCTGTCTTGGCACTAATTGTTCTGGATTCAGGGAAAAAGAAGGATTGTTTATAATATTGCAATGGGCTGTATACAGCAGCGCCGACCTCTCGCTCAACAAACTCGACATTTGTGATGAAAAGCACATTTTACTCACAAAGGAGGACATTCTCGGGGGTGAATTCCCGCCCAATGTGAAGGACACCTGCCCTTGTGCGTTTGAGTGCGCTAAGTATTCTCTTCCCCACGTGGTCTCCAGTTTGGAGCGTCTGTCTTCTTCCACTGCATCTGACTCGAGTTTTCACTCATTCCCCTTTTCTCTCCCAGTCTCTCCTAAGTGCATCCACAACGGGAAGGAGTTCTCCGAGGGAGAGGTGTACCGCATGGACCCCTGCTGGCTTTGTCAGTGCCGGGGAGGGATCTCCTTCTGCTCCAAGGCAGAGTGCGCCGAGCTGGACTGTGAAAACTTCTACATTCCGGAGGGCGAGTGTTGCCCCGTCTGCATAGGTACACGTGCTTGCTGTTTTCAGAGATGCCAACATCACTCTTCGCGTTTGCCAAAACGACGCGCTTGGATTTGGGAAGATATGATTGATATCGTTGGTTTTTCACCATCTATGCCCCCGGCATTAAGTGGAGGCCTGTGTGGCAGAGTGGGGAAAATGAATGCGAGAGGAGTAGAAACAGTCCAAATCCACCTTGCCTGATACTTACCTCCAGTGACCCTACCTTAATGGCTTCCTCATATAACGAGCTTCCACAGTTGTTAACATACCTGGCATAGTACAGAGGCACTCTAAAGAGCCAGTCTAGTGATTCATTTCCACATAAAAGCCCCCCCCCCCCCCCAAACCCCCCCCCCCCCCCCACACCCCCTTTTTTTTTTTTTTTAAAGTGGACTGCTCGGCTTTGTAATATCAGGCCCAGGCTTAATAGAGGGGACCGGCTCCACAAAAACCCACATGCTCAAAGCCAGGTAAGGGAGCTGTGATCGGTGCACTTGGGATTGTTAAAAAAACAAAACAATCCTTGCAGTGCATATGGCCGCCACATTACAGTGGGCCAGGAACCATGTGGATGGAGACGCTAGCCAGCTTTGGCCGCTGCTTGCGTGGCTCCAGTGGATTGGGCGCGTGAGATAGAGGAGAAGACAAACCCGCGAGACTGCATAAGAGATCATGTTAGGTCAGTGTCGGAGGTACACCTGGAATGTGAAGGCGTGTAGATGGTATGGAATGCTTTCATCTTTTTTTTTTTTTTTTCTAATGGAAAAGCTGCTCATGCTTAGTGCATGGCTCAGTGCGGAGAACAAAGGCAGTAATGCTTTAAATCTGGATTAAAGCCATGTATTCCAGGTTACCTGGTGATGGTTACTCCTTGAGCGGTAATGATCGACGTGGCAGCCGTTGGGAAGATAAGCGCGACAGTGTCGTTTGTGAACATCGTACCGCAAAGAGTTGTCACTCGTCACTCGTCCGCAGCGATACTCTCCTCTCTTCAAGGCTTTGGCATCTGACAGCGAATAGCTTTGGTTTCACAGCCCACAGCTTTACTACATGGATTGATTTTCACCACTCACGTTGTTTACAGCGGAGAGGAAAACCCCAAAACAGCTTTGTGTTACGTAACCAGAACCAAACACGGGGTAAAGTTAGTAACGTTTAACAGCTTAGGGGACGTGTTTTTCTCTCGTGATTTGATGCCAATACAAAGGGACTGAACGTGAAAAGAATGTCTTGATATTTACAATCCAAGACAACAAAACCCGGGATTGTCCAAGAATATGTTGGACGTAAGAAAAGCGAAGCCTCAGGGTGACGGGCTGTAGTGTAGGCCACGCCCTCTGCCATGTCGGTGGGTGGGAGGTGGACCAAAAGAAAAGAAGTAGTCAAGTTACTGTTCAAATCAATAGCTGACACTGACTGAGGTCAGAGCTTCTTTGTGGATCAGACTGTGGCTGTGAGTGAGGAAGACAATGTTGGTGTTCCGGCCTTTCTCGCTTCGTATCTGGGCAGGGGGAGGACTACAGATATCCATCGATTACTTTACGGTAACTAATTGATCAAACTAACGATACATAATCTCGTCTCAGTTTGGGTTTTGAAATAACACATTTCAAACAGAGAGCAACCCGATAGAGGCTCTCATGTTGGGAATTTCAAAGTCTGAGGTATTTGGAGCTTGACCAGTCAGGATATCTCAGCTTCTGCTGCATTAGCTGCAATAACTGTTATTTTCTTTCATCTATTTTACCAGTTTCCCACCTTCATGGAGGTGAAATATAAAAATCCCCCTTGACCCTTGAAGATTTTCATCATGAGGGTCATGGTACAGAAAACAGGAAGTGTGCTCCGTGAGTAAGGGAGAGAGAGAGAGAGAGAGAGAGAGCAGATCCAGTTCAGGTTAATCACAGCCAGATGGATTGAACTACAGCAGCCAAATCTCCACTGGGATCAGATAGGGCAATTAGTTGTCCCGTGTGAAGTACACAGCACCTTTTCATGCCTTAAACACTTTTTTTTTGGAGAAAGCTGCTCATAATCATGTGCACACTGTCTTTCTGTTCCACACGCAGAAAAGTGCTGAGACCACCGTCTAACCCCTGTTCTTAATAAGCGTTGTAGCAAAAACAATTAAAACTGTTTATAGTTTGTGGAAAAAGTGACAGGCTCCCAGAGCCGGGCAACACTTCGCTTTCACACTGAGCGGGGCGGCCGCAAAGATCGGCTTTTAAACTGTCAAAGTTCACGGTTCGGTGGTGACAAATCTGAACATTTCTTTGCTTTGGAGATTTATGGAGTAAACCGCTGACCTACCCTCTGACCGCGGATGTCACAATTAAAAGTCATATGCATGAGAGAATAGCAGGCGAGCAGCAGGTATGGACGTCATCACCTCTGGCTCTGCTGCTTTAATCCCTCTGTGAATTATGGTGTTCTCTCAAAAAAAAAAAAAAATATTCAAAGGCCTCCGAGTTATAATTGAAAGTAAGTCCTCGAAAATCAAAACCTGGTCTCTCGATAGCGACACCACTTCCGTTCCCTCCTGTGAATGCAGTCCAAGTAAAGGATTGTTCCGCAAAGTTTGGGTTCCAATTCTGTTCACGGCTGCCGAACCACTCTACCCATACCTCCCCTCGTTGACTCAGATCAAAGATTCTTCTTCTCCTTTCTACTTTCCACCCTGACCCTCAATGTCTGTGTGTGTGTGTATCTAAGATGTAGAGCTACTGTCGATGGACAGCACGAAGGCCAGCTGCTGGGTGAACAACAAGCTGCGATCGCACGAGGAGCAGTGGAAAGAGGACGACTGCACCTTCTGTCAGTGCGTGGATGGAGACCCGCACTGCACGGCCATGGCCTGCAAGCAGAGCTGCCAAAACCCCGTCAAGATCCCGGGCGAGTGCTGCCCATTCTGCGAAGGTGAACCATCCTTTCTGCGCGCATGTGTCTATGCGGGGGACGCATCGGCCCGCATACCTCACCTAAGGGGGCTCCACCAGTGGCCCCCGCGGCTCTGCCACAGGGGCCGCGTCGCCATGGGCTCATTAAAGGAGAGGCCACGGAGCATTCTTCAAGCTGCAGGGTTCTTTGTGTTCTTTTATGGCCCTTGCCCGCCAAAATGAGACCCACCTGTGTGCGTATGTGAGGCCGGGGCGTGTTTTGAACGTAGGAGGCTCAGTAATTGAGGTGGATACCTTTATTTATTTATTTATTTATTTTTTTGGTCAGTGTAATTAGTCACAGCTCATCGGGCCGCTCCTCTTGCCGAACGCGGCGAGGGTGGTTTGGCGGTAAAGCTTCGATAAAGTAATTCTCTCTATGTGTGTGTGTGTGTGTGTGTGTGTGTGTGTGTGTGTGTGGGTGTGTGTTGTTTCAAACTGCCCCCATTTGTTGTGGCCTCTGCATAAAGCTGGCATGGATTCAGTGTAGTCCCAGTGGTGCCAAAGAAGGACTTTAAAGGTGCAGTGTGTACGATTTCTGTCGTATTTTGTCAGTTCTAAAAATATTCCAAAAAAATGAAATTTCTAATCACGTAAATGTTTGATTTTTTTCCTCATCACCCTAAAATGAGCCCATTAATCCTCTCTTTGGGGGCCGCCATGTTTTTACAGTAGCAAAAGTGGACGTATTCAATATTTTCTCAAGTTTGAATGACAACTGAGTTTGTCACTGGCTCTCCTGCAGGTTCAGAAGGGTGAGGGTGAGGTGATGGATACAACACGCAACTTCACCTCTAAATGCCACCAAATCCTACACACTGCACCTTTAAATCAGGGGCCACATTACAATTGTTGCCAGGCTAAAACATTAGAATTATTTAACATGTGGATGGGAGACAGCTCCGCGCTGTAAGACCTATAATCCCCCCTAGGCTGCGACCCACCCTGCTGTAACAGCTCCTTATTCATCTGTAATTATTGTTTACCCCAAAACAATGGCAGTGTAAAATAGGTGCCTATTACAGTTGGCACGAAAACCCATCGATGAGGTCCGAGATCCGAGCGCGCATATGAAACCAGGAAGGATGTATGAAATTTTTTTTGGTTTTTTTCTTTCTTTCCGCGGCTCTCACTGGAAACGTCTGAGTGTCTGTCTTCTTCCCCTTTGTTAACCAGAGCCCTCTTATGAAACAGTTAGCCCCCTGCTGTGTCCACCCCTGGAAAACTGCTCCCTGTCAGGGAACGACTGCCCCTACGGATTCCATCAGGACAAAAATGGATGTCTCCTCTGCCAGTGTCTCAGCAGTAAGTTCCATCCCAACACAGCTGCGCGCATCCGTGCGACGACATCTCTTTTAACAGAAAACTCGTCATCGCTGCTCGTGTCAGAAGTTAAAGGTGCAGCGTGTACATGTATTTATCACTTCGAAAACGATCGCAAAACAATTCCATGCTGACATTTTCATGGAGTTGTTATCACCTAAATGTATTATTGCCTTCCCTGAGGGTGAGGTGATGGATACGACATGCAACGTCACCTCTAGATGTCACCGAATCCTACGCACTGCGCCTTTAAAAACGATCAAATGTGGCTGTTACACTGACTCCACAGTTGCTGCCAGAACTTATTGGTGCCGGCTCCTTGTGTTCGGCGTTGACCTCATTTGAATGAGGTCTACTCGATACACACTATGGCGCTGGCTGCCTCCTCACGCTCCCATCCCATGACCGCCCTCCAGACGTTATCGCTACGGACAGATGTGCAGATAAATTCCGTATTCTTTTCAATAACACCGCTATTCACACGCGCAGGTGCTAAACCCAGCAATCTACTGTACGATAGTTCCCGCGGTCAAATGCTTCCCGTGTAGACCAGCACATACGTGCGCCGGGAGGGTCACGTGATGTGTGTGTGTTTTCAGGTGTGTTGACCCAGAGGAGGATTCACGGAGCCAAACTAAAACGTAGTAGCAGGGGCGGCCTGGCCGAAGTATGAACAGAATGTCCTGTAAACGTGTGGTTTCTTGTGTTTGACACGCAGCGTATGACACGCACTCGCGCCGACGCCAAAGTCATTTGCCAAACATTCGCTCCCTGACGACTTGCGAAGACCAAGTTTCGTATCGCCGCTGCAACACTTGCGTCCTCGGCCGCGGGCTCGGTCGGCAGGAATGTGCGCGCGAGCCGCCCCCGTAGCGCGCTCAGCGCGCTTGACTTTGATGGATTTCGCCGCCCGTCGTCATTTGACCTCTCCCTCGACCCTTTCAGACGACTCCTGCCCCGACCTGGAGAGGTACTGCTCCCTGAAATGCCCCATGGGGTACGAGAGGGACGACTTTGGCTGCGAGGTGTGCGAGTGCAGCATCCCCGTGCTCAAGTGCCGACCTCTGACCTGCACCAAGACCTGCCCTTACGGATATGTGTAAGTACACCCGAGTGACCTCATCGTTCGCTAATTTGTCCTCCATGTTTTCAGCCAGCGCAAATACAGAAGGACCCTGTGCGAGGCAGAAGTATGTACAGATCTGTGGAAACTCTGTTTTCACGTTGAAAACGGTGGTTATGCCGTAATCCCACTGGATTATGGGCATTTTCTCACTTCGAAAGTTGAGGCCAAGGTTCATATTCAGTTTTGTCATCAACCCAAACCTGGATTCAGTTTGATCCAGACTGAGCCTCCTGCTTTTGTTTGGAAATCTCCCTCCAATTCTCACACCTGATATTCTGGCTCAGACGACAGCTGAAAGGTCCAGAGGTCAGGGGCAAACACGTCAACTTGCTTCTCCTCAGTACAGCGGTTCAACGTGTATATCATTCAGTGACTCTCGGGGCCCGGACCCCGTCGAGTCGCGCTCAGGAGGAAACTCAACCGGCGACTGCCAGAGTCACCTGGCATCCGAAATGAAAAAGCCCGACCTCGGTGGCTGAGCCGAAATCTCAAGATCTGCATTGGTGCATTGACAGTTTTGCTCACTGTGAAGTCCACACAGGCCTCTCTGTCTCCCCCATGACAACTCCTCTCCCCCTAATCCCACTTAACCCAATCAAACATCTGGAAGTGCTCTCCACTGGGACATTTGGTCCCCAGGCGCAACTCTTTCGTTCATAAATCACCGTCTCAAAACAACAATGAAAAAAAAACACACATCTCCACGGAGGCAGCTGTTATGAAACGTATGCGGTGTCTCAGCCAGCACTCGCTGGAGCTATAGAGGCGCGAGATGGGTTTCCGGGGCTACCGGCGGGAGAGAAAACGAGGAGCAGGAAGTCCCGGCTTTATCCTTCATAAGCAGCTGTTTGAGTGGAGCCTCGGAAGTCTAAAGTGCTCCGAGAGCTCGCCGGCCTCACAATGCAGACCTGTCTCCTCGCACCGGACCACTGCGTGCAGCCGCCACAAAAGCAACAAAAGGATCACTGTGTTTACACTGCTTGTATTGATGACATCCTGTGAGCACAGCGATGCGCATATCCCGCGCCGTGGCCGCCGGCTGAACGTAAACCTCGGGAAGAGTTTCCCAACGGTCTCCAAGTGGAGGGCCGAGCCTCTGTGGCCCCTTCGTATTTTGGTGGGGACACCGGAGCGCTTTCCGTCCGTCATCGCCGAGAAGAAAAACCCCCCCATCGCTGTGACCACACGTGTCATGAGTGGTATTCCTGCGGCCCGGGCAGCTGGAATTGTGCCGAGCCAGCAGTCCGAGGGCCCGGGGGCCCCCCGGCAGTGCCTCCCGAAGCCCCCTCGACCCCACCGCCCCCTCCCCGGAGCCCGGAGCGCCGCTTGGCATTCCACACACCGTCTTTAAACAAAGCCCTTGCTCTAAGGTCACATGGCTCTCTGTCTCTGTATTTGTACAGTGAGGCTCAGGCCGTGTTGTTTCAGAAGCCGTTATTGCTGCTTCAGCATAGATCGGCTCCTGTGTTTGCCGAGGCCGACAATGCGCCATCGTCTTCGTGGGACACAGCATCGCCGCTCCTCCGGTGCCCGAGGGCTTCATTTAAAAAAATAAAATAAAATGAAATGTGGCGTCACCACAGAGGATGAAGATCAATCGAGTCATTACTGAGGGGACGAATGAGGTCACCGCCTCATCGCTTACACCTGCAGTGCGATGATGGAGAAGCGGTGCGGAGGTTACACGAGAATGCATGAGAAAGTAGGGAATATGGAGGAAGCACAATATCGGATGGGGTTTTTTTTTCTTTTTTTTTTCTTCCCTGTGAGTCAGAACGGCGTTCTGCTCATTCGTGTCTTATCAGACAAAACCGGACTCAACGGGTCCATTTCCGGTGCTTTCTCTCGCCCGTCCCCGTATATAGCTGCTCACAGATATGCGATGAACTTCGGCGACCCCTGGGATAAAAACTGGAAGGGCTGAGACTGCAAATCTCTTTGGCCGGCCCCTGAGGACCGCCAGGGAATGAGCAGCTGGGAGAGCACGGCAGGAGATCATCAGCAGGATTCAATGCAAGGACATTGCCACGTCACTAATATCCTGAACGTGCGACGGAAGCAAAAAATAAAAAAATTTGAGAAACATAAACATCGAAGATATCAACAGAGATTTCACGAGCTATCGGCGATGTAGACGCACCGTAAACAAAGGAATGACTTATGTCCCCCACCTGCTGCCCCACCTCTCACCTCAATGTCCAGAGATCTCACGTCTCACTCGTCACGTGTGAAAGTCAAACTCTGGAGAAAGTCCAGACCTGATTGGAATTGGGGAGAACATCCCTGTGGTCAATTCAGCGTAATTATCGCTTTATATTTTACAAATGAACCATCAGCGCATTCACGGTAAAAGGGGGGGGCACTCTCACTCTCTGCCATTGTATTGTTCGCTCCCCCCCCCCCCTTTTTTTTGTCCTCCCCCCCCCCCCCCCCCCCCAATAAAACATGCATCCTGGAGGTCTCATCGGGCCTCTGCTCTTGGGCGCTCTCTTCTGAGTCTGCCAAGGGCTTTTGGAGCAATAAGGATGGCAACAGGGTGAATTGAAAGCATCTGAATTGGCTTTGGATGGCCGCTTTCTGGGTTGGTATGATGTGCAAAACCACAGGGATCTCACATGCTGGCCTTTTATTTGGCCTTCTTCAAAGGCAGCTAATACGGGGAGGAGGCAAAACAGCTCCAGATGTTGATTATGCCAGACCGGAGCATCTGGATTTCCGTCTCTCGAGACCCCGTTGATCCATAGCTCTCTCATCTCAAGAGACACCCTCGATACGAGGCAATTTCAGACTTTCGGGAAGTGTTGTCGACTTTCAAGCAGCAGCAGGCTCCTCACGGGAATGAACGTGTGTGTGTGTGTGTGTTTTGTTGCGTAGGAGGAACAAACACGGCTGCGAGATGTGTCGCTGTGTCAAGTGTCCACCTTTCACCTGCGACAAGCACTGCAGCGACGGCTATCGACAGAACAGGAAGGGATGCTCCATCTGCATGTGCAAAGGTAACGGATCCCAGTCAAAATGCAAAACGTATTTACTGCACAGTGATGCCAAATCCTCTGAAGGCCCTTTCAGATTCGACGCTACTGTGTTCTGGACTCCCTCCACTCTTTACGGTGGTCTGCCCCGCAAACTCTCTTTCACTGCGCGTGCACATCCAGTAGAAATGAAGCTTGCATGGAATACGCAGCGGAGGAATAGTTGATTACCATGTGTGTTTACATGTATGCTGAGACCTAAGGAGCATGGCCGGATATATGGAGACCACAATTCTAGACAGGTCTGGCATGTCAGGTGGTTTTTAGGCTTTAGGGAAAGTGTTGACACAGCATGTTTATCCAAATATTCTTTCTTGATAGCGCTATAGATGTCGTTTATTTTTCAACTGAAGTACTGAGGTAGAGTTCGAACACATTCAAGTCTACAATGACCTCCACTAACGAGGTGGTGTTGTCATCCCTGTCCGCTGACAAGCAAAGTTACATAATACAATTACAAATGGAAACATGCCAGAGGAAGGTGAGATGCGAGGTCACTAAAGCATGTAAAACAATTATACTTTTGCAGCGCAGCACCGTGGTCGTGTTTTAATTCAACGTACGTCAGCGTCACCGGGGCTCTCGTAGCGATGGAGCATCGCGTGACTCATCTACACAGAGAGCACGAAGCCCAGCGGTCGAGCAGACGCGAGCTCAGGAAGCAGCTTGGAGACACGCCCCCTCCAAACGGGGCGATTTCTGGAGGGAGCCCAAAAAGGCATCTTTGAGCAGCTATAACAAGTTATCCTTTGAGTGTTTTGACCACAGCAGGTCATTTACCACTTAGCCGGGGCCTCGGTGAGCAATTGCGAACGAGCGAAAAGTACCATAATAAGGACTCCTTTGATAAAAACAACATGTTCAGAGAGGTGGCGGCGGTTATCATTGAGTGAAATTCAAGGCAGATTCAAACACAATCTAAAATGTCAGGGCCGTTCCAGGGACACAAAGTGATGTGGCACCCACCGTAAAAACGCAAAACTCCTCCTTTTTTTTCCCCGCTGCGAGACTTCGGCGCGTTTTTATCGGAAGACAAAATCACCGCATCCCATCGAGTTGTCCCACAATGCACGGTGTTCTCATCAGGCTTTGATACGAAGTGTAGCACGAGCCTGTCGTGACGTCGGGTGCGGCACTCGAATTCTTTGCAGCCGGAGATCAAAAGGCCCGATTATCACTAAAGTCCACGTGTGAGCTCCCGGTCCCCCGTGACCCAGCCTCGCTTATTGTTGTAGGCCCCTGATCTTTCATGTACCAGCAGACCGTAACACCTCCTCATAGATTATGGTGACATTTAGCCAACATGGTCCCCCAGGGATCAACCTTATCACAAAATACAACGTGTTGGTGGGGGGCAGATAGGAGGGCTTCGCTCTGTAGTTTGAGTGTGTGCCACTGAGGTGCGGCTCTGATTTCCTCTGACCTTTCGCTGCTCACACACAGACACTTTAATGTTCTGCTTGTTTTGGAGCCTGTTGGGTGTTGAGCCTCACAGAGAGACCTGTGTGTCAACGTTTCTGTATAAAGCAAAGTATGCATCTGCCATATTTTCACCAATGCCACATTTGATGCGATGTGTTTATTTTGCCCGTTTAGCTATATTATAAATATGTCAGGGAAAAACACACCTACGGTGTTCAGATCAGCACATCTGGCTCCTGAATGCGCAAACACACATACGCACAGAGACACCAGTGTGGGCTGCTGTGAATAAACCTGTTAACCTGATTTTCAAACTCTTGGATCAGTCCCTGTGTAACTATTTAGAGAGGCATGTATTTTTCGAACGATCTCATTAAAATATGACGGATCTCTAAACATGCATGACCTGTGCGGTGCTGCTGTGCACTGTGTTCTGATTCATTGGACTATACGGAAAACGAAGACACAACACGCGTGTTTGCCAAACCTCAACTTTCTCATAAGACTTGTACTTTGATGTGCAAAACGTTGCGCGCAGCCATGAATGTTGGTCTCTTGAACGCGTCTACGCGGGTCCAAAAACAATCCAGAGTTTATCTCTGAGAAATCAAGTCACTCCGACTGAATATTACAAACCGGACCTTTGTGCGGCGCAAAATCGTTCGTCCCAACGACCCACCAACGAGCGGGCGAAGGGCCGAACCACTTTTCATAACGACTCTGCACAGATAGACAGTCGCCTGCGTCCACTTTGTACTTTGTTTAAATCTGTCATGTTTCATATCGTTGTCCTCGTCGTGCTCGCTGACATCGGCCCCTTTCACGTTTGTGTCTCCAGAAAGTAGCCAGGTCCCAAGCACCACCACTCCGGCCCCGATGCCCAGCTACTGCCTCACCCCCCACGGGCACCATTATGAGGGCGACAGCTGGCACGACGGCTGCCGCGACTGCTACTGCCACTCGGGACGGGAGATGTGCGTGCTCATTTCCTGCCCCATACCCAGCTGCGCCAAACCAGGCGTCAGACCTGACCAGTGCTGCCCAACATGTGAAGGTATGTCTCTGAAATCTTACCGTATATCTCATGCAACATATTTTATGTCCAGTATGACCGGATATTCCCTGGTTATCAACTCCACCCAAAGGGGTAATTGTTGTCTTTTTTGGCACTTCTAAAAAATATTACAAAACAATGACATACTGGCATTTTTCATGAATTTACAATCACCTAAATATGTTATTTTTTTTCCCCCATTACCTTTTAAATGAGGCCATTATTGTATATTTACATGAGGCGCGGGTCCTCTCTACGGGGACCGCCATGTTTTTTAACGGTAGCCCAGAGTGGACATTCTCGCAGGCCCGATGCATTACGGGAGCGACGTTAAGGGGTATGCTCTCCGGGCCGCTTAACGCGAGTCAGAAACTAGTTTGGCGAGACCCCATTGACTTGAATGGGCTCTCGTGATCGGTACAGTATCCTGTTCTATCAATACACCCACGATGCACCTCTGCTTCTCCTCAACACTGTCCGTTTGTCCTTGTTTCTACTTGAGTTGAAGACTGCAGATTGAAGCAGCAGGGTCAGAGCAATGCTTGCCGCTGCTGAGCGAACCAATTACAGCGGGTGTGGTTACATATCACAGAGGCTACGTGTCGGGTCAGCGTGGAATAGCTTCGCCGCAGAAACATAAATTGGCATTAAGACAAAACGTGCTGTCAACACAAAGTAGGTCGCACTGCTACCATTGGACCAATGAGGCACAGATGCCACTCTGGTTACAGATTGGATGATATTAAGGCACCGGTTGTCATCATTCATATTGGTCCCGACACGGCGTAAACTCATGGGTAACAAAACTCAGAGGGAGTCGAATATGGTCAGAGATGTTTTTATAAAACTTAGTCAGATGTGCTTTTCAGAGTAGATGGAGAAAGCTGCAATTATTCCACAAACCCTTCGTTAAAACATCTAATTAACAGCTTTTATAGTTCCCCTACTGATTACATACGTCATCGCTGCTCACACACAGCGTCTTGTGTAATGAGGGATTAAGCCGCCTGACATTAAAGGTTACTTTACTTCCATGATGTAATGAAATCAACCCTGTTGTGGACCCAGATCTCAGCGTTTACCCCCTGTGAGTTCAGAGTCCTGTCATAACCGATGAAAAAGGTTCTCCAGACTTTATAGCGTGCTGGGTAGAGCTCACAGCTCTGCCAAGGCCCTACAGTCCTGTCATGGAACTACATCCAAATTGATCACACACACTCATAAAACGCAGGTTCTGCAATTCTTCTCTCAGAATTAATGAATTACTGTGAGAGAGATTGAACACGGGACACGACACGGCATTGTGCCCTTGCCGTTCATTCTGCCCAGAGCTTCCAACCATTGGCCCACGTCAAGGCCCTGGTCTTTCTCGAACACACACAGTCTGTTTCTCTAAAAATGGAAGAGGCCCACTGATCTACACCCGCACTTTCTTCTCTTCTTCTTCTATAATCCGCAACCCTCCGACTCCTGTGGCACATTTATGGATGGGTGACTCAGCTGGCTGTTCAAATATGTGGCAGTGAAAGAATGTCTACAACTTTCAGGAGCTACTCTCACACACACACACACACATGCATACACGGACACACTGCAGTAGGGGGGCGGGGGGGGGGCGGGAGGGTGGGCCGAGGGGGGGGGGGGGGGGGGGGGGGGGGGGGGGGTAAGGTGGGCTAACTCTCAGCAGATGTCTGCTACTCTGCTGGACAGAAAGATGTTTTCAAATAAACGAGTGTCAAAATACGACTTGGACGCCGCCCTGCGCTGCCTGGCCCGGAGCCGCTCTCCCATGGACCCCCTCATCGAGATCTACTCCCAAGATCTTTGTTTCCCCTCTACGCTCGAAGTACATGAATGAACCGGGGAGACACTAGAATCTGAGATCGTCCCCCTCTTCCTCTTCCTTCCCTGCAGATGAGTCAGGCAGCGGTCAACCGGAGGGGATGGACATGGTGGTGTGCCGGGCCCCCGGCGGAGAGTTCTACGTGGAGGGTGAGACCTGGAACCTGGACGAGTGCACCCGATGCACCTGCAGGAAGGGACGCGTCCTGTGCGACACCGAAGTGTGTCCCCCGGCTCTGTGCCAGACTCCGAGCAGGAACAAGGACACCTGCTGCCAAGTTTGCCCAGGTAAACGAGAGGAAACGCTGGAGCGAGAGACGTGTAAAACGGTTTGGAATCGGCACGTGGCTTTGAAAAGTCTCTTTGTTGCGCAGCGGTTTTATGTCAGGCACTGGGGCTCATAATGAAACCAGCCAGGACCTGCTGGGTTTACATAGTGCTCCTCAGGGGCAGGCGGCGGCGGCGGCGGCGGCGGCACATGTGGACGTCTCTCACCCTGCGGTTCGCGGCTGCAGCTCCATCTAAAAGGCTCTGAAGCCCAGAATGTAACTAATCTCTTGGGGAACTGTGCCGTTCCTGTCGGTTATTCGGAATATACTCGGCACAAATGTCAAAACAAACACAAAAACAAACACATATTTCATTTAGAACTGCACCCAAACACTCCCAGCCTCTCACACTCTTAAAAACAACATAAGCACTCCCGAGCATGAGGCCCACAAATCAGCAATGCATGACTGCGCCTGAGAGCTGCCGCTGCTGCTGCTGCTGCTGCTGCTGCTGCTGCTGCCGCCCTTTCTCCTTCTCCTCCTCCTCCTCCTCCTCCTCCTCCTCCTTCTGGAGAATGCCGGAGCCTTATCGCTGCATCTCCCCTCACAAAAGCAGATTGTGGAGAGGCCTGCGTTTGATATATGTACAGGCTTGGTCACCAGGAATGTGGGAATAAGAGGCATCACACTGACGGGCCCTGTGATGTATGGCTACAGTGGGGCAGTGCAGTGTTTACACACAGATCCAGGCGGTGCAGCGAGAGGGAGAGATCAAGCCTGAGACTGATTTGACATCTGCCACACCGAGTCATTTATGTTTGTCTTCGACATTTAGAAAAGCACGTTATCTTAAACTCAACCCCACAAATCAGACCACGCGCGTGGATCAGGAGGGTTGTTTTTTTTTACGGCTGCTCATGCGTCACACTGGAAGTGGAGCCGCTCCGTGTGGTTATAGGCGAAGTCAGTCACAATAAATAACGGTAAACTTTATTTCTATACGGCGCCAAAGGCAAAGGCAGCAAATCACAGGGAAGTGAGATCATACTCAGAAATGCAATAAATGAAAAGAGATTTTTTTTTTTAAAAAGAGTTTAGAGAGACTTTCATAAGAATCCAATTCACGTATCAATCACGTAGCGATTAAAAGTGATAAATATAATTGTTAACCTAAATGATGTGGTGGATGCGGAGCAGCAGGTGTCTTGTGGTCCAGACCAGAGACACATGTGATGTTTGGTAAGAAGAACTGCCATCATCTAGGGAATTGGAGGTTTTACTTCTGTTATGTGGTTTTTAATTTGTTTGAATGGAATTTTTGATCATTATTTATAATATAGACTGTACTCGACAAGTAACACTGCAAAAAGAGACTCTGACTTGGTGATTTGTTTTTCTAATATCTGGGGTCCCTGAGCAAACAGAGCTAAGATGATGTCACAATTAAATTTAAAAAAAAAAGATCTTCAACCTGAACTCTGTGGTTGATGGGCCCTGTGACAATAGGCTTGGATTGGAGTGTGGTGTTTGTCGGGATCACGTGGATCAGTTTGATTTGTTTTGGGAGAGTATCTGTTTGCCAACCGCTGGGCTCGATTTTAGGTCCGAAAATAGAGGAGTGAAGTATATAGATTTGGCAATTTTGTCTTTGTTGTGTGAAAGTGTGAAAGGGGAAGTGCAGAGAGAGGACTTTCATGCTGCCAAGGGCCACGGGTCAGAATCAAAGCAGGGCCACTACAGAGAGGATGAAGAAGCTGTGGTTCCACAGGATTTACCCATGAACAAGGATCTGTACTCATTCACTGATGAAGATCGAAGTTATGGTTCTCCGCTCAAAACAACTTTGTGTCTCATTGGTTGAGAGTTCAAGGACTAATTCCATTCCTCTCTAAAAATGGAAATGGAAAACGGTCTGTATTTAGCTTCATAAGCTCTTTACAGCAGAGTTTACATTCACCCCCCTCACACAAACACTCGCACTGTGCTTCTACTGTTTGCTGCGCGTATCTTTGAGTAACACGGGACAAACGCGGGGTTCAGTGCCTTTGCCCGAGGACACCTCGGCACGTGGAGTGTGGTGGGAGGTGGGAATCGAACCCCCGACCTTCCGGTCAGAGGACAGGCCCTCTAATCACTCAGCCACATCTGCCCCCGAAATGGAAGCAACGCAACAGATAGCCCCGTACAACTACCCCCGGGCTGTAACCTACCGTGTACTTTTCATGACCGACTCCATTCCCGTGTGTGACCACAGAGGAGACGTCGAGCCCCTTGCTGCCGGTCAACACCAGCCAGCAGGAGTACTGCATCACCAGCGACGGCGACGTGCTGCTGGCCGGAGACTCCTGGAAGGCGAACGCCTGCACCAGCTGCACCTGCAACAACGGCACCATTCAGTGTTTCTCCCAGCGCTGTCCCGCCGCCAACTGCAGGGTGCCCGTCTTACGCAAAGGCCAGTGCTGCCCACACTGCCTCGGTGAGTGCTTCGGTGCCAGTTTGTGCCAAAGTTGTTTTAATACCACTTAAGAGTGTTTTTTTGTTTGTTTTGTTTTGTATTGTTTCGCTAAAGGTAAATGACAAACGCTGCTTTGACCAGAGTGGCGCAGGTTACGCAACACTTCCACTCGCCGAGACGGAATGTCAGACTCGGGGTTCCAATGATCAATAGTTGGGAGAACAAGCTGCGCCACTGGAACAAGGCACGGCTTGTTGTTGGGAGGGTTATAATTCATGATGGCGGCATGTTAGAGAAACAGGGGAGTCACTGGGAAAACGTGGGTTTCCAGCCTGAATGCGTGCGTATGTTTGTTCATTAGCCCTCGCCACTCTGGCGCTACATGGGCAAACACAATCATTCAGAACAACATTCCATGTGACACACACACACACACACACACACACACAAGCGCGCGCTGTCGACTTGGAGCAAAAACATTCCTCGAGCATCCGCACATTCACACGTGTTTCCTGTCCCCGGCCGGAGCATCGGCGCTCGCTCCCGCTCTTCACTGTGGCAGCACAGGAAGTCAAAGCTCCGTGTCAGCTTTTCCTATAGAGGAAACCCTCGGCATAGGCTCCCATTGTTCCCGCTGTTATGAAGCCGTTTCACTGGCTCTTTTGTTTTTCTTATTTGCCCGGTGAAAAAGTTTATTTTGCGTCACGCCTTTTATAGAGCGGCCTGTCAAGTCGGAGCGTTTCCTATAAACAGCAGCTTATCAAGGAGACAGCGGGGGAGTTCTCACACCGCCTCACCCTCATATTTCCAACCCATGTGTCCGCACAGAAATCACTACATCGGTACCGGTGATGGTTTCCACCAGCGTCCGCAAGATGACCTTCACCCCCACGGTGGAAAACGCGGTGCGGATCACCACCGTCTCTGTGCCGCACGTCGTCCCCGACACAGGTAACCGAAAAGCGAACGTTTCTGCCCGCTCGGGTTCACACGTTAGTGCCCTCATGTATTTGACACCACGGCTCCGCGCCTCCTGCCACAGCCCCTGTGAGTGTTCACACCAGCGGAGGCGGCAGTGAAATTCGAACGCGCTAAAACAATAATGAGATGAACACTGACGCAACGTGATCCCTCTGGAGACCTAAGGTCCGAGCCTTGAGCTCAAGACTGGGACGTTCGCCAAAAAAGACATCAGCTCTTTTGAATGTTTAAGTGAACACTGATGATCTGGGACGGGGCGGATACCTAATATCGGTGCTGTCCCCACAGACGAGCCAGGATTGGCCGAGAACTACCCCAGCCAAACAGAGATGGCCCTCATCTACCAATCGGCCGCCTGGATCCTGGCAGGCCTCCTCCTCGCCATCATCATCTTCCTTATCGTGGCTTTACTCGTCAACAAGAAGAAGAAGTGGGTGCAGATGTCTTGCTACAGTGCGCCAAAGAAGGTAACACCTGTTCTCTGTAAACCACATCGATCACTTTCTCTACGCTGAGGCAGTGAATTGTGACGATTCTAAATTCTGCAGCTTCCTCCGTATAAACAACAGCTGATGTCTGAATGGGTCAGTGGGAGTTTGAGCTGTCATGATATCAGGATGGAGGAGGTTTTCCATTTCTGTGCATTCACCTGGAACAACATATACAATCTGCTCTGCCATTCCAAACAATGTCATTCGTCAGGGAGAATATTTACAACCGCTCGAAGGAAAATATGAGGTGTTTTGTTGCAATAATACAAGAATGAAGCCCTGATATTACAGGTTTTAAGTTGTAAATTAAAAATATTCAAATATTGTGAACTCTTCCTCATAATATTTTAAAAAACAAGTGTGGATCCTGAGGGAATAGAACTATTTTCAGGGTATTTCTTAAATATACATTTTACATATAAATTAATTCTGTATCTTATTTTCTAATTACACCTTTAGTGTCACGAGTTTAAAAAATCATTTGTTCATAGATGATTTTTTTCCTTTTAATAAGAACTTGTTCAATCCATTTTTTTTCTTATAATAAATTCTTCTAGTATGACAAAATGATTGAATATTAATCCATTTATCAAAATGTTCTCTTATTCACCAAATCCCACATTTTTTGTTGACGACATGTGACTAATAAATAGAAAATAGAGCAGAAATGCACATGAATAGAATCTCATAATCTTTCGTCTCCCCTTCCTCAGACCGTGATTCTGAAGAAGCACGTCAACAAGAACGCGGTGGTCTACATGGAGCCATCCAAAGAGAACAAGTTTCAGAATGTGAAGAACGACTGCGGCATCATCCACTTCTCCCCGGAGATGAGCGGGGACAAGATGACCATCCCCAGAGCCAAGCTGAGCAACGACTGGACGTCGCGCTAAACCTCCAACCCCCACATTCGCCACTCAAAGACTCTGCGGATCGGAGCTTTCCGTCACCTCCCGCTCTCTGTCTGCTGCATCCTCCCACCATGACCCCACCCCTTCTTCCCCCCCCTCCCCCTGGGTGAAAGCGAAACCCAGGATGCTCCGCGAGAGACGGTCTCCTTGGTGTCCTTTCATCTCATGTGCGGCGGGGTTTGGCAGAGTGAGACGGCGGGAGGTGAACAAACAGAGTTGACATGGAAAGGACACAGCCACTCTGTCAGAATCAGCCTTGGACTGTGAATTTTGTCATTTTTAAATACCCCCCCCACCCCTCCCCACCCCCGCCTTGTTGCCTCCTTTGAAACTGGAACACGGAGGCAAGCGAGGAGCATTCAAAAAGCTTTAGGACAAACAGAGGTTTGTAGCTTCGCGGGGACAGAGGAGAGGACACTGCCCTCCATCCGAGCGATGCAGTGACTCATGGATGTAATAATCATTATCACGAGCAGGGAGGCCAAAGGAACTGATAATCCACCGGGATCCAAATGAGTCCAGCAGCCAAATCGAGTCAACAGGCTTTATGATGTCAAAGTAGGCATGCAGATCCAAACCCCTGCTTTTAAATGTGTGGTTTTCATCTTTAGTTTTGTATATTCCTACAGTATTTGTACTAGTTGTGATGTTGTTCTTGGTCGCCTCTCGTTCATATGGAGGTCTCCACGGGGGGCGGGGGCGGCGGGGGGGGGCGGGGGCAGGTTGAAACTTTTTCGAAATTGTCTGACTAAACATTCCCTCGCATGGGAGTCAGGACGGACATACATCCCTCGCAACAGCAACTTAGTTTACCCGATTCGTTCGATTCAGAAACGTTTCTAGCAGAAACAACAAATGCTCTGTGTGAATTTGTTGTTCTGCGAACTGGTCCACGCTGCAGTGAGCCAACAATCCTCACTTTCACATTGTGCTTCACAGCGTCAGGAGTCACAGGGGTGTTGAAAAACGAAGCAGTCCGGGAGGAATGTCCCCTGCAGTCGATGTTTATTGACTGCCAGAGAAAACAACAGATGCCAGATGCCTTATGTGGACCTGACGGGCTTCGACAGCGTGGCCTCACTTCATCGCCTCATTCACAGCTCTGCTCGCGTGGGTGGAGCCACTGTTCATCGTGAATGTTAGTAATACGCCTTCATTCGATTGCCTTAATGCATTTCTTTCCTGGACGCCGCTTTCATTTAATCACGACGGAAGGCCAAATCAAGAGATTAAAACATACAGTGTGTTGGATTTGGTAACACTAAGCAGTGAGGTTACATACCGCGCTGCGGCTGAATATCTCCGCTTTCCGTTCTAAGCGTGTGGGAGCACCAATGGAGGCCTTAAGGCATCATTACAACTCAAAAGGTGTGAGGTTTGTCCATTCTGGGCTTTAGGAAAAATGTAATGGTGCAACCGAACCTAATTACCCAACGTGAGTCACACATGCACAGTTGTAACGGCTGCGTGCGGCAACTATCAATGTATCAATATATCCATTCTATTTTTTCTATATTTTACTGTGTTGAATAAACATCCAAAAATACATCCAAAGCTAGTTACCAGGGTTGCTACACAATGTGAGTCATGCATTAAAACACACTTTTTTTGTCTTAAGTAATGCTGAAGAATTTAGGGGAAGAGGTCGCTCAGTGGATAGAACAGCCTCCTTTGGAAGCCAAGGGGGTTGGTTCGAATCCAGCTTAATACATGCTGCTATGTCACTGGCCATGACACTAGGTTTGAAACTGACATGACATAGACATTTGGCACATCTCATTCTTAGAATGTTGCGTGAAGGTTGCCGTACTCAGCCGTCCAAGATGGCGGAAACAACTGTGCATTGTGTAGCTCCAGTCAGGTAATGGCGCACTCCGCCAATGTCCACGTAAAGAGCTCATTCTAGGGCAATGAAGGGCTATTACTTTGAAAAACCCGATCACACTTACTTCGTATTCCAGTTCCGAGTTTCAAGCAAATAGATCGACAAAATCGTACACACTGCACCTTTAAGTCGAAAAGACCACAGAACACTCATTTGATATGACCGGTGAATTAAACAGCGAGTGTTCTACTGTTGAGCGTGATATAGAAACATAGCACTTTTTGAGAAACTGCAGGATTCCTGGAGGGACCGAGGGCCCAAATCGGGGGAACCGACGGGCGTATTAAGGACAGCGCGTAAACCACTCGAGAGAACAATGGGTCGCAGCGCAAGGCTCCGCACCCGTCTGATCAGCACAGCGCAGGGTGGAATCCAAGAAGAAACAAACTGAGGTTTCACAGAACAGAGTTTTGGATCAAGAGTTCTCAGCCCATTGCCAATGTCCCAACACAAAGAACGTTTTGATGCCAAAATTGGCTGGAGACCAATTAATAGTGAAGTGTTGTTGTTTTTTTTAAGTAGATGTATCTGTTTGAATCATGACCATGTGCTTTAAAATGAAGAGGTGACTGTAAAAGCTTACGCAATTCTTTGTCCTTCTATGTGTAAAAAAAACAAACAAAAAAACAGTAGTTTAAATTAGTAGACAGAAGATACCTTATTTATTTTTTCACATAGCTTTATTTATTAATACTTAACTATAGTTTGAGATTTCCTTTTTGTCTTTTTTTGAGAAATGATATGTTGGTAGCTAAAGCTGCTGTACATCGTAGACCATTTACCATTTGTATCTGCTACTATATTCTATTCAACCTTATTTATTTCACTGTCGCAGACCCTGTAAATATGTTTCCTAGATAATGAACTGTAACATTTACACTCATTTTGAAAAATAAATATGTGAACCAAAGCGGCACTGGGTGACGATACTTGCTGACCCTGGAGGTGCGCTGATGTCATGTAATAACGTGTTTTGTGTTTGTTGGGTTTTTAACTCACGTGCAGGTTCGCAGAGTCATGCACATCTGTTATTGGACTTCTGTTCGCCATGGGGATTTATCGTATTCCTCCTGCTTATCCTGATTCTTCCTTATCTCAGTCGCGTGAGCAGATGTGTTTAGCAGCGGTGGGGAGTCGAGGTGGGGTGTCCTCTAACGAAGAGCTACAGACCTAATAAAACAGCAGAAAACACAGCAACCTGCAGACAAGAGCTGGAAAACCAAGATAATCCTCAGCGCTGTTGTTTTTCCTCATAAACTTCAAGGTGAGGATGGTTCCCCCGGACGGATTGACAAAACAAACAGAGGGGTCAGATTCCCAGACCTTGAAAATATAAATAGAACTGCATAACAACAATTTGAAGCCATTGGTATAAAGTAACCTTGGCATGATTGACATATAATTTGAGGTACACCCTTTGATGTCCAGATCAATATAAAAAAAAAAAAATCAAATCACAGCGTGTGGGAAAGAAGTGATTTATTCCTGCTGTCCAACTTGAAGCTATTTAGAAATGTAAAACATCAATTTTCATGACACTTTAATCCAAGTAAAAAGCCCTTTCTCAAAGTCTGTGATTCTATTTAAGGCAAGGTCCAGTACACGTCTTGTCCACTTCTTGAGAAAAAAGCTTGCAAGGCAAGGAACCTTTGGGAAAGATGTTGAGTTTGGCTTGAATAGTTTGGTTTTAAATGAACAAAAATAAACAGAAAACAAAAACCATGTCTTTGGGTCTCAGACTTTTCAAGTGGAATAGAATCAGCCAAACTTTAGATTCAGTAGGTCCAACAATGAAGGTAGATAAAAAGGAACACCTCAGTCTGTCACAGGAGGATCTTGTAGTAGTCGTCCCTGTAGCTGTATAGAACGACCACGGCCATCCTGCAAGAGGACAACACCCGTCAATACACAGATTTAAAACAATGGTGATAATCAATGAGACAAAACAATACAGAAATTCCCAAATGGAACATGTGAAATACAGATAAATGATAAAGTCAGCCGTGAGGGTTTCCAAGATCTTGTTTCACCAGGTGATGAGGTCAGTCCTGCAGAAATAACTCAAGATTCACCTCTGCCAAGAGCCAATGTGCAGAGTCAGAGCTCCATAACTCAGAGCTGAAAGGAACATTACCAACAGAACAGAAATGTAACATATCTATTGATGTTATCGCTTCAAATCGTGGGATTGTCCAGTTCCTCCTAAGGCTACCGGAATAGCTAGAACTGGCCATTTTTATTGGTTGGTCGGTCTGTCGAAACAGAAACGTCTTCACAAGCCTCGTCATTAAATGAAAATATCACTCAGGGTACAAACTCGTGGCCCGCAAGAGCTTTAAGGCACATGACTGTCTAAAAATAAAAGTCCAACATTGCCCATGAACTCTAGTTAAATACACATGCCACTTTTTGTGGCAATATACTCTGTGTGTTCACAGTGTGTTTACATTTTCACATGTATGTAAATGCATGTACAATATTTGTAACTTGAATAAATGATATTCAAGTATGGAGCAGTAATGACATTTAGTCCCACAATTAAAACCGGCCCCTTGAGAGCGACCAGAATGCTGATGTGGCCCTCGGTGAAAATGAGTTTGACACCCCTGACGTCAGGCGTCACTCAGTCAACGTGTTTGCGGTATCGGATAAAACGTTGAAGTTACGTTGATGACATTCAGCTTCTCCAACCAAGCGTTAGTGTTGACAAGCTGCCTTCTTTCGAATGAAGTTTGTTGTCTTTTCAACTTAAAAAATACTATTTCTAACAGCAGGAAATCGGGAGCTGGGAACACTTATAATAAAACATGGACGACCGTGAAGCCCGCCTTAACTGTACATCTTACTCCTCTCGCGTTGCAGCTGGGATGATCTAGTAGCAATGAGGCTGAAACAAATGTGTGCTAGCATGAGTCACTGGTACATCCTTTGAGGTGTCAGGCTGGGAGGTTTCTTCACAGCGCTGCACTTCTGCCGCACATACTCATGGCTGTTTGCTATCATTTTGTACTTGTTCGTTTATTGCTAATGCACAAGGAAACAGCTGGAGACTGTGAGTGAGGGGGCAGCATCGTGCAGTGATGCTGTCTGGTTGAACTTTGAGGCCTCACGAGCCCAGGGGATACGTTTGGTTTACGGTCTCTCTGCAGCCAGGTGACTGCGTGGGCCCTTTCGCTCACTCATCTGGCCTCAATTGCCTGTGCCCCACATTTGATGAAAACAACCAAACAAACATATAAAACACATGCTGAATATATCCATTGTTGCCCCTGTGACGCTCATTTATCAGCGAGGACTCTTTTTTTTTTTTTTTTTTGCCTCGAAATGGTAAATCAAACACACAGCAGAGCCAGGAAATTAAAACCAACTGCTCTGGAGAGGCAGGATGGGAAGGCAGAGAGAGAGAGAGAGAGGCTTTGATTTCTTTCTTCTTTTTTTTTTGGTCACCATCTCATTCATGAAGGAGAAAATCCGTTGAATCCCTCACAGGGCTGCTCTCTTGGGCATTCACAAGCATCAAAACACAAGAAGCTTTAGTCTGGGATTTGAAGGAAACATTCCACTGGTGAGCGTGAGAATTAGCAACGGCTCCGTCCGCGACCGTTGTAGCCGTTGGTTCGTTAACCTGTCCTGCCGCACTACTCTCCAAACGGAACGTCACGCCATGTGTTTGGTTGTTTCTCCTCTTCTTCTTCAGAATCTTTAGCTCCACCCACTCTACACACAACTGATTGCCGCCAGCTGCAGCAGATTTCTAATCAAGGGCGGGAGTCCCAAGATCTCTCTCTCTCTCTCTCATCGCTGATGGTCTCTGAGTGTGATGTCCTTTTCCAGCCGCTTAGTTTATTTGTGGCAGATGAGTTGTTAACTCACTTGTTTTTTTTTTTGTTAATGACAATAGCAATCATTGCTTGTCTTAGTCATCAGAACAGTTTGCTGGTTGATTTATGTTCCTCATTTATATCATTTATTGTTACTTCCTCGCGCTCATTCGAGACACTTTCATGTGGTCGTAACATCAATCAACTAGAGGGTTACGACGCGCAAGGAGTCCAAACAAGGAAAATCCTCCTCAGGAAATGGGATCAGCTTCGGGTTTAATGTTGTGCAGGGCAGTATTTACCCAACAGCTCTCTTTGAAAGAGGCCAACTGTCACCGTTACACCTGGAGAGTGAGGGATTGGCACAAGCAGCCAGCCACAAAAGGATGTCCGCCTCTTTTAAGTGGTCTGCCGTGTACTCCACCCCTTCAGGTCTCATTTTAATAAACGTAATTTGAGCATGGATAGAAACGTGGGAGAGAGGAAAGACGTGAGACTGCGGCTCATCTTCTTCGAGGGCTCCCACTGAGATGAGCCTCCTGTAACCCGTCTGAAGACGTGCGCGCATTACTGACCCGCTTAATGAAAATCATTTCAAATGAAAGGCCGATTTAAGGAGTATTGGCTGCATGGTACAAATGGCAACACTGGTGGTTAGGGCTGGATCACAGCAGAAGGGATGTATTGTAAGACCTGGACTCAGTATTGGAGGCCCTTCTGTTGATGTGAACGCTGCTCATTCGGTGCATTAATATGGTCACATTGAGAATGGACAGCCGCATCTTTTTCCAGCCCAGCAGCTCGAATGGCCAATGGTGGAGTTTGGACCCGGAAAAGCTCATGATTTGCGACTTGGTCCATTTGTCACCATGTAACCAACTCAGTGGTGGCAGTCACACCACTTGGCCCAGTATGTCTTTTTGTGTTTCAAAGCTTGATGACTTCCTGTGTCCAGTTCTTGTGATACACACGTTAGGCATGGGCGGCATGACTGTTTCACGGAACATTTTGATAGTCCTCTTGAGGTCGGTTGCGGAACAAGTTCATAGACCCGCCTCCTCCAACCATGTATGGACGTGGGTGGAGGGCAAAACCGAAAAGCCAAAATGCCAGCAAACGCATTCTTCTTAATGATTTCTGTCATTTTTCACATCTTTTTTGATCATCGATTCCTAATCCCCTCCAAAAAAAATCCATATCAAAATAGCAAGCCTGTCAGAGTTGAATATGTACATTACCTTTTTGTGATTTTGTAGTGATGGATCTCATCACAGATGGACTTCAGGTAGCGCTGCTTCGGGAGCCGAGACAACAGAGTCTTGACGCTGCTGTTGAATTGCTCCTCATTGTCAAACTGGAACAAGAGTGGATGTCAAAAACAAAAATAAGCATCGTAAGTTCATGTCACAAAAAGATGTCGAAACAAATGTCAAGCAGACTCAAATTGAAAAGAGCAAGACTCGACAACTAGCTGAGATTTTCTTAACTTTTGTTCACAGTGATGAAACAAAGCATGACCTGTGCTCTGGAAGAATGAATGGAGTTTTTCATCTGCAGCCTGGCATGTTTTTGCATGTCATAGTGAAGCTACAAAGCTACAGCAGGTTTATAGATGTACTCTGGTTCTTCGTGACTAGGGGTAATTTACCTTTTTTTTTTTTTTTTTAAACAAGCCTTTCCTGCACTCCTACAAACACACTCTGGGTATTGTCATGCGTTCCATGCACTAAACGTGTTTTCTTTGACACATGCTGTGAGTAGGTGCTGACTACCTTTGTATAGGCCGCCAATTCATTTTACCCAGTGGGTCTTTGTCTGCTTAGATAACAGCAGTGTTAAGCGCTATTTAAACAGTTTACCTTGAGTTTCTCAGCACAATATAATTAAAGTCTTATTTTTAACCTACCCTGAAAGAAACCTGAGACGTTACAAGTGCAGTCAGGAGTTTGGAATGTGAATATCAACACCTCTGAAATGTGTATTTGGCTAACCATATTGTAGTGTATCCGCTAGGTCAGGGGTCATCAACTACATTTGTCCAAAGGGGAGAATTTTTCATGCCACAGGACCAGAATCTTATTTATATTTATATTGTATCCAAAGTAATAGAATTATTATTTGATGCATTCATTTTCCTTCCAAATGAATGCCATCTTTTAGCCTTTGTCGGTGTTAATTGACTCATATTACCTGTACTGCTGTACTACAGGCTGCCTGGGTACTCTCCAAGCATAACAAGCCATTTACCAATGCTGGTTTTTAAGTGAGAGTGCATAGTGGCTGTTCAGGGGGGAGCTTGCCCCTGACAAATCTATGGACAGGATAATTGCGTCTGCTAAACAGATAGAGCACCTATGTGCATCCGCACGGACATTGTGTGCTTATGCACGTCATTTAAAGCGGAAAGTGTCGTGAGCGTATGCGTGCGCTCGTGTTTGTGTGTGCATCTGGGCAGAACTCGGCTGTGCGCGATAGAGAGAGCACGGGAGAGTTGTTAACGCTCTCCTGCGTGGAGACAAAAATGACATGCCGCTGTGTAAATAAGATCAATAACAAAAGGCTATTTAGTCTGTTTAATACGGGAACAAGGTAAGGACCCGTGCTACGGGAATGGTAACCTTAAATGACCCCCTAATATAATGGTAGGGAGAGCACCAGTATTGTGTGTGTGTCGCTTACGCACACCCTTTAAAAGTAGCGCAAGATCTGGAACAGAGCAGGGTGTTCCCCTTGCCACACTCCTCATCCGAAGGGACTGTGAGGAAGGAGACGGCATCCCTTCTTCCTGTCTCAGATACTATTGGCAGCTTTTTCCACTCCCTCATCGCCCGGACCCTTCATTGTTACGCAGTTATATATTAACTCTGCAGTGTTCTTGATAAAGTCAGCAGGGGACTGACCTCCAGAGACAGGAAGTTGATCAAAGTTTCCTTCTGCAGATCCACCTGAGGGGAATAAATAAAACACAAAGGAGCCTTCACTTTCAGTTCAACGTTCAAACAAACAGCACAATACACCGGCCTCTTCCTTTCACAATGAAAGTGAAAAACCCCAGCCCAACAGTTTGCGTAATTCTTTCAGCACAAACAAATCCTCTCCAGCTCTAGCATCAGAAAATTACACTTAATTCCACTTTCACAATGCTCTCAGAAAGCACTCCATGTCCCTTTTCCAAGAGGGGACTAATGGGCTTTATCACTGGAAACTGAGGGCTGCTGTGTTGTAGATGTGTGGCCAATAAACAAACGCGCTGCTGTCATTCGCAAAATGAAATCCATGTTCCATGTACCTGCGGACCGCGATCAAGGTGATTACGTCGGTATTTAAAACTCAGATTTACTGTTGAGTCATTGAGGCAATCCAGATGCCCGCTGAAATGATAAATGTTTGGGGAAATGTGGCAAATAAGGGATGAACTGGGATATTTTACTTTGAGAATAACTGGCCGTAAATCTATAAGACGAACACAAATAAACTCAAAGTGGCAGCTATTTAAATCCCCCCGCCACAAAATTCACACACTGGCTGCCATTCTGTTTAGTGTTCATTGTTCTGTAGTGACAGGAGCAAATGCACACCCATTTTACCACTGGTGGTGGGATTTTAGCAAGACGGCAAAAAGATTTACCTAAAGGCTGCTTCCCTCTGATGTCTACTGAGTTAGCAATCAAAAGCTTTTCCCATGAATTGAAGAGATAAAGTGGGAATAGGATTGGGAGGGATAAACAAACAAACGACTTACCGCCAGAACCTCAATGTCATTGCTTTTGTTCTGCAAATTGTTTCCAAGATTCTGTAATCTCGTTTGAATCTGAAAGAGAGGGAGGGGTAGAGAAACAAAAGAAGAAAAATAAATATTTCATGATTGAAACAAAATGGCAGGAAAAGCTAAAGTGTTGTGTTTGTGTTCAAGTGATAGTGAGGATGAGGCATTCAATGGTGACGATAAAGTTTTGGGTTACGTCAGTTGAGGTCCTTACGAATACAGACTTCAAAAGTCACCTTTAAAGTCTCAAATCTAAAAAGCCATGAAAAGGGGCTGTTTGGGGTTTTCTTGATTAACATGGTCGAACGTTCAAACAATGATCTCAATGCACGTTTGAGTAATCTGAGGGCGCGTTCACACTGGCACTGCTTGCTCTGCTATAAACAAACATGCAAACTCTGGTCTGCTTGAAAACGGGGGTCTGGGTTCACTCGCGAGTGAACTCTGTCTGCTTACTGTGTGAAATGCCAAACGGACTATCCAGCAAACCAAAGACCAAAGAGAGGAAGTGACATAGTGCATTATGGTTGTCGTAATCTGTCGCTCTCCACCTTGCTCTCTCGCCTTATTATCTTGCTGCCTCACCTGCAGCTCATACTAGGCAGTGTCTTGTGATACACCAATTAGAATTGGTCACCAGAGTAAAAACAGACACCCCGAGACTACATATATTTGGTTTTGCTCCATTGTTTTTGTGGTGAACAAGCCGGGCGAAGGCAAGGCGAGGCGAGTTTATTTATATAGCACATTGCGTACACCATGGCAATACAATGTGCTTCAAAGAAATAAAAGCAAGGGTCTGCACATGATCGTAAAAACAGTAAACGACGGGCAGTAAAAGCATGAGAACATTAGGCATAAAAACAGTCAAAGATAAAAGCATAGGGGGAAAAGAATCATAAAGAAATAAAAATAGAATCATAAAAATCATTAGTCGACCACAGTAAGTAATAATGCTTCAAGGAAGCATAGTGAGTTAGCAGATGGCATCTGAAAAAGGTTCGGTCTTCAGTCTAGACTTAACACTGGAACTTCTGGACGTTGGTTTCAGAGGTGAACCGCATAGTTGCTGAAGGGAACGGATTTTCGTTTTCAGTCCTGGGCAAACAATGAGCCAGGTTTTCTTCTGCCTCATGTTTTTTTTCTTTTCTTGCTGGTCACAGCGTTCGATTTGGGCAACGCTGCCCGAAACGAGCAGCTGTGGTAAATGTATATAATGCAGTGTATGATAATTGTTTACGCGCACACCATGAATTACCCTTGGGCACAAAATATTGTCTCGTGTGCAAAAGCTGTTTTTTTCACACACTCATACACTCAAGACACATATGTTTGACCTCTAAATGAGTATTTGCACTCTACATATTGAGATAAGCAGAACATATTCAGAGGCTACACCCTAATGCACCTGAACAACGAAAAAGGGCGTATGCAACCTACACGGGTAAAACGTCTATACACTGAATACACACTCTTTAGTCTCGACTACATGGTGAACTCCACTATGTGTACATTTTGTCACAAGCTTTTTTCATGTCCTCGGTCAGATGCCTGGATCATCTATACACGTGACTACGTGTGAGGTGAAACGCAAGAGTTGAAATTGGTCTGCTCGGTGGCGGTATTAATGGCGGACAGCGCAAGGACTCCGCCGCCTTGCACCAGAATCTTCAAATTGAGTAGAAACACGTTCGAAGGAGACTGAGGTGAGCAAGCACGTCGATACGTTTCATATCTGAGCCGCACAGAAACACCAATTTGTCCCGAGTAAAATGAGAGACGCTCGACGGGAAACCAGGGGTTAAACATTAGAGGAGCTTAAACATTGCTGCCACCACCGTTTCTGCCCTCCACCTCTTAGAGGTCTAGAGGTGTAATTGCTGAGCTATGCATACACCGACGCAGATCAGTATAAATAGCGTAATTGTGGACGTGTAAATGCTCAGAACCGTTCAGCAGCTACGTGCGTTCAAAAGCTCCAGCACAGGAGCATAAATCGAGCTAAAGAGCTGTCCACTTACAATCGGCAAACAGCAGCAAACTCTTTTGAGGTCACTAATGTAAAATCCGGTGTGGTAACGTTGACTGGGATTGATCTATCATTATTATCATTACTGTTTTTCTTATTATTATTTCTTTACTACGCGAGCGTATAAGCTCAGAAAACACCAGACTCGGGGTCAGACTTCCACTGCCCGAGTCTTCCTCCAACGTGCATCACAAACCTGAGTCTCGTATCGTCGTTTGGCACTGGAGGAAACCTTTTCTGGGCTGATGACGTTCACGTTCATGTTCATGTTGCTGCTGCTCCCGTGCTGCTCTGCAGCGCCTGGAGACCAATAAAAAAAAAGATCAGTTCCACATGTTGTTCAATTATTCAACGTCACGTGACGCCAACATCTAACAGTCAATTGCGGGTGACAATGAATCCCGCCTCCTGTTGTTGGTGTGAAATGTAACACTTGAGCTTATTTGATTTGCTCAGGGCACAGTTTTACAATCGGATTTCTTTCCAAAGGGCAGCCGCACCGTACAGATAGCGCATTCATTACGGCACAGAACTACGGACTCATAATTTACACTTACATTGCATGCAGCCCTTTGGCGGAGTCACGGCACAACTGTATGAACAGAGGCGTGTCTGTTTCTCTGCTACAGTGCAGCCTTATGGTTACAAAAGTACCGTACATAGAAGCTGACTGCAAAGACGTAAAGCCGCTGGTCGCACGGAGCTGAATACAGTACCTGTGGTGTTGAGGAGGGATCCTTTGGGGTTCTGGAGAGACATACTTTCAGGGATTTCTCTGCAGGAGCACAAGGAAGACATTGAGAAGAATAATCTCTTTTTAAGTCCAAAAAAAAAAAAAAACTGAGCGTTAAATCAAAAGATGCTTTCACCTGATGTTTCTCTCATCACAGAATTTGGCCCGACATTTCTGAATGATGTGGTCCACCAAGTCAGTCTCGGGGATGCGTTTCTCGGTCTGTCTGTCCCTCTCGAAGGATCTCACCTGAAGAGAGAACGTTACGGTCCATTCAGCGCAGGTTTCGAGGCTCAACCTCCTCCGGACTCCCCACTACATTAGTGGCGGTTTAGATAAGACGGGGCAAAACGTCGCTGTGTGAAAGAGCTGCCTCACCTTCACGTAGTTTCCCTCCTTGTCAGACACCAGGGCCATGCAGGTGACGCCTGCCAGCTTACAGTGGTCCAGCAGCGTCTCCTGAGACTGAACAGAGAAGACAATGACAACGGAAGTGATTACTTACACTTTGAGGGATGATTTGAGGGTAGGATTCAAAGACTCTGTGGCCAGACTAGGATTCAGTGACGTTCTGTAAATTGGTGCATGTTGCAGCACCTAACTGTCTTGTTTCAACCAGGTTTGGGATGATGGCCTCTGAGTACCAGTAGGACTAGAAGTGTTTCGTTTGTCCAATCCTGAGCTCCTGCAAAAACATGGTGATGTTGTGTACTGCAGCATGTGTCCAAACTGTGCACAACTTAAACCAGTGTTCAGTTTTAGATTTGATTATACCTTGCTTAATTGTCTGATATGCAGTATTGTGCAAGTTACTGATAAAACACATTGAAGACATCATAAAGTTGGACCTGAACAGTGTGACAATGAACCAAATGCCATTGCCACCAGAGAACGTGCTTCATATCAAATCACATGCTTTACATTAAATCATTAGAAATCATACACAATATTTGATCACTAAGAAGGCCTGACTTTTTTTCCATACAGATCCATGAAATCTTCTGTTAGGAATCAACTCAAATGATGCAATGTGTCACATTTCGCAACACTGAGGACATGGAAAACAAAACCTAGATCCAGTCCCCGATACTGATCCACAGCAAATTTGAGGTTTCTTGCCTTACCAGAGCTACATCCTTCAATCAAGTTTCATCTTTGTCAGTTGTTTTGAGTCACAGACAAACAAGAGAGACAGTGGGGAAAACATAGCCCTCTTTGGCAGAGGTCAATTTAGGTGGAGTTCCAAAACACTAGAGGTCACAGGATATTTTAATTTGAGCTTCACAGTTGCACTTCAGTGATCCATCTGTTTCCTATAACAGTTGGAAAACGACTAATTAAGATATTACTCTCTCAAAGGAGCAGTGAGTGGGAGTAGAAGTTGCATGTTGCAGCAGAATACCCATTCCAAAAATGAAATGTGTAGTGTAGACATCATTTATATTGAAATCCCAAAAAGTGTTTAGTTTGTCCACACTGGGCGAGAGTACAAACACGAGCACCTGCTACTCAAGTGCACACGACGGGTTCACAAGAACAACATGAGAACAACAATTTGTATTTTCAGGTGATTGTGTGGTTTAACTCCAAATTTCACCTGACTTTTTTTATTTCTATTTTTTATTTACTATTTTTACAAAATCTTACACCATGGACTTTTAATGGTTTGGTTAGAATTCTGTCTGTGATGCCCTGATAGCAATTAATGAATAGACAATGAGGACATACAGTCTGGATTGAAGTGTGCACAGTGCCTGGACTCATGGGATGAATTAAAGCATGACAGAGGGTGGGTGTGTATACATTAATGTCAGCTCAATTTATCCTCATTAACTTCTACTTATTTGGCTCCTACGCTTGATGAGAAAAACTGTGGCACGGAAAGATCCCTCTTATGCGAGACCCAACATTTTCCACCTCTCTTACAACTTTCGCATTGACAGAACAAATTATGTCAAAGGGGAGTCACTGCCTGGAGGGCAACGGGCAGCCCTGGGCCGTGCTCCTTCACTGACCACATGTGGTAGAGGTTTTCCCATATTTGGCTAATAAAAGCTAAAAGGCTGGAACCGTCTCCTGAGGATGAAATAAAGCTGCGGATTTAGTCTTTAAAGAGGCCGGCATGTGAAAGGCGTTAACAAAACGACTGAGGAGGAGGTTCGAACGAGGTCTTCTCAACATTTGGTACAGTCACTGGACTGAACACATCAACTAACGCAAGCAGACTTGAAAATATGGAAACATAATGCAGCTTGTTTTCAGGCAAGCCCAACCCTTCCTAACTACTTCTAAGAATCTACAGGAGAGGAAGGCGGCCAATCGTGTTCGTGCAACGTCAAAACAAAAGACAATGAAACCGTTTAAGTAAATTCTTAGCCGCTGCAGAGGTGGAAAGTTAAGACAACAAGAGGTCATAAAGAGTAAAGGAGGAAAAAACAGGAAGAGTAAAAATGTGGGCAGTCGGCCATATTCCTGGGAGGGTGTTTCACACAAACGGGGGGCGGCATGAGTTTGTCACATAAGAACAAAGAATGTGACGGATGCATGGGATCGAGAGATTTGAACCAGGGGGAAATTGATGTCACTCTAGGGGACATATCTCATTTTGGTTGTTGTCTCTTCATAGTGGTATTTACGCAAACATGAAATTAGAAAATCATTCTGTTACAAGTGTCAGAGATTATGTTGTGTTGCAACATCGAGTCTCGATGCAACACGGCTCTGTTTCTGACACTGCGTTGATAAACGTGCAGATGACAGACAAGGCGGATTTGACTAAGGAATGGAAATGAGGTGTGGTCTGTCCTCTGTAGGTGGGACAGCGTTACTACACCACAAGGGACACAATCAAGAAATGAACGTTTTACTCACACCATCTCGTCAAAGATCTACAAACGTACAAACATGATTCAGTTTAAACATACAAATTGGAGAAACTCAGTGAAATCCTTCTGCCTGCACTAAGACATGCAAAAAGTGTAGGAGTTTCATGTCGTTGGTCTAAAGGCAGCAGAGAGAGATTTACTAAGAGGTGAACTTTGAATCGTTAATCTGAGATCCATTTAGCCACATTAATTCTCGTTACTTAACAAGGTCCTGAGCCGTTGTACTGCCGCTCTTCCTCATGACTGCTCTGACACATGTTTAGTTACTCCAACTAAATTGTGATCCGTGCTACGACAATTCTTCAAGACTAAACTGAACTGTGGCAGATGGACAGAGAGTTCTCGACCACCAGGCGTGCCTCTCACCAGTGACACATCATAGGCGATGTCTGCAGAGACGCCCATGGTCCACAGCTTCTGGACGACGCTGATGGCTTTTGACATTGAGGACTGTCCAACTGGGACCACGAGGGTGTCGCAAGAGCTCACTGTCGGCTGATGGGGATGAAATGGAACAAGTTAAAAAAAAGCGGTATTAAACACGGAGTCAAGCGAATTGTTGTAAAATGACAAGTCTATAATAATTGTTTCATTTCAGCGCTGGGATCTGTCTGCGACATCATTTCACATTTAGAATCTGAAACATAACACAGCTCTAGAAAGAACGCAATGGTGTCATGAGTCACAGTGATCATAGTTATTAACATGTTTCAAAAGTGGCTGTGTGGTGGCGACTGTTGTAATAGGGCATCATTAAATATGAAACACTTGTCTGCTGCTCCTTCATTACAATAATTAGGGACGTCAGAGCACAGTGTGTGTGTGTGTGTGTGTGTGTGTGAGTGTGTTTCTCACTGGGTCCTCCATGTTGGCTATGGCAGCACAGACTTTGTCCAGAGCCACACTGGCCCCTGCTGCAGAGGGGACTGGTGCTGTGGACGCTGGCCCTCGAAACTCCTGGATCTGAGTCAAAAAGACTGAATCATCAACACAGCATCGCATCGGATGAACGTAATACAGACACAACCACAAACCATGTGTCGAGATGAAAAAGAAAACGTGGTTCACATATAGCACTGATATGATTTAGAAGAGATGGAAACTTTTGCCTTTCATTTTTAACTTTCAACATGGAGATTGTGGAGTCCGCGCCAACAACAATATCAATGTGTGAAAAGAATTCTGAGAGTGCTATTGGCTAATATAGATATATTATATGCATGTCAAACAATAACACTCACACTGACGTGCATGTGTCGTATCAGCTGATTTTTATCATCTAGCTGGAAAATCACTGCAGTTAACTGTCCAACTTTTTCAGCCCTATCCTTGGGGGGGGGCGCCGATTTTTTTTTAACCTTTCGTGTTGAATAAAATGCATCATTTTACATTCATGATAAATCATTGAATGGAGTGCGATGGGGACGGATTATGGTCAAACCTACCAAATGGTCGTAGCGCCCTCCAGCAGCAATGATGTCTGGTACAGTTCGCTTGCGTTTCCTGATGAAAGCCACAAACTGGAAGATGATCCCAGAGTGGTGCTGCACCTTGTACACTAAGCCCAGGTTGACAACCACCTGTAGAGGGAGAACATCAACGTTAAAAGAGAGAGTAAGAAAACACTGGCTCTTCTTCTAACCATCAACCAACTGGATTTTAGCCCAGTGGACGAAAGGGTTGAGCACGGGGGAAACACTGTGGCAGACCCAGGACACGCTGGAGAGATTACATGTCTCGGCTGGCTTGGCAACACCGAGGTATTCCCTCAATAGAGCTGGCGGAAGTGGCCGAGGACAGGAGTCAATGGGCTTCGCTGATGAAACCGCGGGCCGCGTGAGCCGGATAAGCGGTAGAAAATGGGATGGGGAAAGAGCGCCCCGTCTGGCACACATTCAAAAATCCTCCATACACAGAACAGCCATATAAGGAGAGGAAAACATGGGGAAAAGGAGAACATGACTCTTTTCAATTACCTGTAATTTCACTCCCAATCTACGGAGCAGCACCGTGACCTCCTCCAGGTCCTTGAGGCCCTGCTTGGCCAGCTGGGTGACGGCAGTCTTCTGCTTGGTGAGCGGCGTCAAAAGTGGCACCAGGTCTTGCAGGTTTCCCTTCATCTCGATGTACTTGTAAAGTGTCTGCAACTGGACGCAACCGGGAGACACTGGTGTTTAGACATCTGGTGTTTATGAGTGGGAGTTTTAATTCTTACACAAAGTTCAAACACCTCTGCAGACACGTACGCTGTTTGACGTCAATGAAATGTTGCAGAACTTTGCTTCCACCTCGCGTTTGGTCAGTTTTTCATTCTGAGGCAAAAAAGAATGGATAGAAATGTTATGCTACGAGGGGAAAACAGCACTGTGCATGTTGAAAGCAGGACATCGGTAAGAGATATGGAAGGCGTAGAACATCTGCGATGCATGTGTGACCACCACTGACCATTGCGTCACACAGTATGTTGGAGGCCTGGCTCAGTTTGTCTTCTGGGATTCCGCTGTGCAGGAGGATGGCCTTCAACAAGCTGGTGTGGTTCAGGTAAATGTTATAATTCCTTTCCTGCAGTCACAACACATAAGTAAACACACCTTTAACCCCCTCAGCTGCAATTACTGTCATAGCCAGCAGCACTACTATATGATGAGCGCCCCTCAGTGATAAATGACGGCTGTGTCCCGCTTGCCCTCTCATTCTGTCCGACGCGCATATCCTTAAAAGCTCTGGAGAGGATCTATACGAGGGATGAGGATGAGCTACGGATCAGACCCATGGTTGACTGGGTTCGTGCGGCACGCAGAGCAATTCTGCCCGGTGGGACTGACGCAGCACTGGGATGTGTGGAGAGGAAATGGACTGCACTGGGGGAGTCGGGGAAGGAAGTGGACAGAGCTGCACATACCAGACTTACTGTGTCAATAATAAATACATTGTAAATCTGTCAGGGCTTACGCATTATGCTGGTATGTCAAGAATGTGAGTGGGAAGTGGAAAAAGGGAAAAAACAACAGCCCAGGTTGCAATGATGACGCATCCAGCCCTTATTCCTGCCATTCATTCTCTGACTCCGACTTATGACGAGGCAGTACAGCACAAGCAATGTCAGTGCTCACTGAAGAGTTTTAAGGACAGACGGTTCACATGGGTCCAACCTGAAGAGCAGGGAATTCCTGGACTAATTCAGAGATGGTGTAAATGGCCTCGGCATCAGGGAGCAGGCTGTTGGTAACGGGTGTGATGATGTCAAAGGCGCACTCCATGAGCTCCCTCGGATGAGCACGATCCAGCTTCCTGGGGCGGAACACGCGCTCAATGCTGTACCTGGAGGAACGCAAAAAGAACACTTGCACTCTAGTTGCTACCCATAGGAACATCAGGTTTGTCAGTACATAAAGCTCATGGAGACGTTTAAGTTCGTAGATTTGTCTGAAATAGTTAAGAAGTAAGACAGAAGTCACTGTTATTCTCTAAAAGACACAATATACACAAGTCCTACCAATGATGGTTAAACGTGGTTGATCTTTTTAATTGACGGGAGATGGAGATTCATATCGTTAAAAAGGACAATTCACAAACCGTAACCACGTGACAAGTACTTGTCCTTCAAGGATTCAAGAATTCAAGCAACTTTAATTGTCAAATTAGCACACATTTACACATGGGTTTAAATGAAACACAGGTTGCCCAGTCCCGGTTATAAACCACAAAAATAAATCTGAAAACGAAAAATGAAAATAAAAACCTTGTGCAATAACAAAACAAGAGCAGTAATAACGTACGACAAGAGTTGTGTGGAAAATATCCAATATGCAATTCTAAAACATTCAGGACAAAATACAAAAGAGTTTTCTCATTTCTATCTCAGACTGTATTTTGAGATGATCTCAAATTCAAACTGATCATAAATGAAGTACAAATATCCCAGATATGAATGCTGTCCGTCTCAGGGTTAGGGTTAGCGTTAATTACAAAACTTTACCTTTTAAAGTTTGTCACATTGTTGCGGGCGACAAATCTGGCAAACGACATCTAAGGTGAAAAGAAACAGCAAAATGGAAACAGTGAGTTCACTCAAATAATGACGGTGAATTCAGAACATCGCAGCCTGTAGTAAGTCACACTGTGGAGGAAGGGTTCCATTTGTTCCTGAGGTAGCTGGGCAGTTCCTGATTGCAGCCTCACATCTGTGTGTTTGCATTTGCTGAGGCAAATAAATAATGAGTGTTTGTGTTCGCTAATGGACATGCACATCTGCATGTGTGTGTGTGTGTGTGTGTGTGTGTGTGTGTGTGTGTGTGTGTGTGTCAGGCTCACGCGAAGGTCATAGGGCAGTGTAACCAGCATTCCACTGTGGTCCATGAAGCAGGCCAGCTCGTTGCCGTCGTACAACGTCCTGTTTCTGGGGAGGAGCAGCGGTGTCTGGAGACGCACCGCACCTGAAGACAAAAAAAAAAACAATGTGCATCAGCGCAACCTCTGCATATGATAACATGATGCTAGCACCAGATGAACTGATGCATACGAGCAGATACAAAGCCAGTACAAAATAAGTGAGTACAGCTGGGCATCATCAGCAGCGTGCACAAAAATAACACCCGCACCTGCTCAGAATATGTGCTGCCAAACAGTGCAGTTATTGTTTCACTGCCGCTCACTGGGGCAGATGTTGGGGTCCTGAGCAACCAGCTTACAGCAGGTCAGGAGTCCAAGTGATTCACGGTGGAGAGTTTAAAAAAAAGGCTCATGTTCTCACACACACACACACACACACACACACACTCACAGGCACGCACGCACGCGCACACACACATTGTGTACCCACCATGCTTCTTGAAGATCCTGGTGATTGTTTCATACACATGCTGCTGCAATTTAGCACTGTTGAGGCTGAAGCTGCCCTGAAGGGAGAGAAAACAAACAGTCTCTGTTAGGGATCAGGAGAAATCGATTAAACACTAACAGGCCTTCTGCTGCTGCTCTGTTATAGTACGTACAGACCAAATGAGGAAGGAAGCAGCATGGGTTAGTGCCACATTTGTGTTTCAACAGTGACATCGAGTGGTAGAGGTGAGGAACTATTTTTTTCAGACAGGTGTATGAAGCGTGATAAAAATCAAAATAAATGATTAAAGCAAAATAAAAAATAAAGACGTGTCCAATACATGATCTTGGCTCCAGGTTCTGTGTAATATATTTCTGATAACATGACTAGCTGCTCTAGAACCATTTAAAGTGCAAATATTTTATATATACATATATATTCATTTTTATATATTTCATTCCAAAATAAAGTGCATGTCTTGTATTGAGCACATTTAAGCCCTCTGAACACTGACTGCAAAAAATGTGCAAAGTGGCCATATTACAAGACCTGACAAAGGTGAAAACAAAATCAACTTTTAAAAGCACTGTCAACTCAAACACCAGCCGTACCTTGTGCAGGTCTATGTCATAGGTGTAGTCCATGACGGGTGAGATGGACTGGTTGAACAGCTGACCCACCATGGTGCGGTAGGCCTTGCCGCTGATGTTGTTCATGGTGTGCTGCAGCACCTCGTGCAGCTCTGACTCCTCCATCTGAGGCGGAGGCAGCAGGTCGCTCTTCAGCAGCTCCTGCGAAGTGGGCCGCAGGGCCGGGTCATGATTCAGCAGCCACTCGATCACCTTCCTCTGTCAGACACAGGCGCGACATGCTGTTATTCCACTATTTCACTGGAATGTAATGAGGGGGAAAGATGATCAAACACATCCTCACCTGTGGTCCCTGCTCATACACGGTAAAGTCCGCCGGGAAGACAATGGGCTCCTGCAGCATGAAAGGAGAGGAGGTGAGCGTGAACTGAGTTTTAAAGCGAAGCGCTTCCGTGATTGCTTCCACTTGTGAAAACACACGTACGACGCGCAGCAGACTCAGGACTGAGATGCGCTCTGACCCGGTGGTCATCGGCCTGTAGGACATCTCAAAAAGGATGATTCCCAGGCTGAAGAGGTCGACTTTCTGAGGACAAAACAATAAGCAGAGGCAAACTCAAAGTGGTGTGCACTTACAGGAATTGATCACTTTTACGCAGATGACGCATATCTAGCCAGACAAATGAGAGGTCATCTACTTAATATAGAGCACAATCTAGGTTTGAAATCTTTACTTGATTGTAGGAGGCTTTGGCATTTCCTTGAACCTCTGGACTGACATAGAGGGCAGTGCCAACCATGCCCGTCATGTTACCTGGAGAAAGAAGAGCAAACATAAAATCATTACTCACTCAAGTTTTGAAATGAAAGTATTGATACAGTCAGTAAAAGGTCAGCACCTGTCGGGTCTGGTTTGGACATCACTGCAGAGCTGCTCTCCTCCACTTCACATTTACCTGCAGCCTGAAAACACAAACACACACACACACACACACACACACACACACACACACACACACACACACACACACACACACACACACACACACACACACACACACACACACAGTTCATCCACAGGTTTTTAATAACTCCCATTAATGGCTCTATATATGCAAAGCTTTAGATGGATACAGCCCATCAATTACATTCTTTAAATAACCACATTAACTTCACACAATGAGTTGTTAGTTCAGCCTGTCAACACGTTAAGGGTGTAAAGGGAACTTTGCTCATTTACATCCTGATATGTATTGCTACATTATTGATTAATAATTAATCCACCATCTTACTACAAGTATCCACAATTTTTTTGTCAAATTTCTGCCAGGTGACTTCCTTGTCAAGCATGGTGGTCCTTTGCTAAGCCCCCCACATCACCAACACCAACGCAATCAAACAGCAGAATCAGAATCAGTGTCAGAGTCAGTTGGGTCAGAATAAAAACATGTTGGTTAATACACATTTTAGAAATGATTCTGTGAGAATATTGATGGATTGAGGCATTCAGGTCTACTAATACAATCCTGAATACAACTGTGGAGGAACTACAGGAACAGGAAAGAGGAGGAGGTAGTCACTGGAGGAGGAAGGCAGCACTTCAAGTCAGTGTTGTTGCGACTTTCACCAGTGACGGTTTCTTCAGCTTAAACTGTGAGATCTACAGGTACGTACCACATTTGCAGGATGATCAGTAGCCAGGCCAAAGTCTCCAATCTTGACCTGGTCCTGCGAGTCCAAGAAAATGTTGACAGGCTTCAAGTCCCTGTGAATCATCCCCTGGTGGAGAATAGATGACAAAACAATGTACAACTGCAGAGAGAATTTTAGAAAAAGCTGTAGCAGCACAATTGTGTGACTAACTGCATAGCATTCGGTCGGGAGTGAGAAACACAGCTTTTACAAGGAAACCAATGACATTCGGTTGAGCACTGGTTTAGGTTATATTCATATATTCATACAGTACATACTTATATATTGATCATTTAGATAGCACAAACCAACAGAAACACCTTTTTCACAGATACAAGCTCTCGTTCTGTGTGGGCAAGTATCTGTGCATCGTGGCGGAACAGATTACGACCCATTATACCCGGGTGCCTCCCTAATATCACGGCAGGGGAAACACTGGGCTATACGAGTACCATTTGATTTGAATTTGAAAAGATCCACCGAGTAATGTGTATCAGGGTGTATGAGCTAATGATGCTCTTTACCTGCTCATGGATGTAAGCGAGGCCATCCAGTATCTCTCTGAACAGCCTCCATAACCGGGTTTGGTCCTGATGCAGGCCATGATCGATTGTGTCTCTTAAAGTGCTTTTTTCACAGTATTCCATCTGTCAGGACAAGAAGACAAGTTGCTATGTGTGGAGAAGAGTGCCCTCCAGTGGCTAACGAGGAGCGTGGACGTAAAAGCTTACTTGTATATACAGGTAATGTGCAATTCGGAGAGATTCTGATTCTGTGCTCTCCGTTGTGTCAGTCACCGGCCGTTTGCTTGGCTCAAGCTGTGGAAACACACATGAATGATCTTTTTTTAACATAGAAGCAAAAACAAACAGAGACAAATAGGATGGAAAATAATGGAGAGATTGAAAACCTGTGAAATCTCATCAATACTTTCATCCCCATTGTCAAAGATGATGTCACTCCTCGAGTCACTGTCTGACGGCCTGAGGGCAAAAAGGGGAAATAAATCACAGGCGGTGAACAGAGCAGGAGGACGTCTCACTACATAGAGTACTCACAAAAACGAAGCCCCAAACACATCCTCTTCATCGTCATCATCCTCCTCATCATCATCACTCGACTGATGTCTGCTGCACATAGCACTGGAGGACTTTTCAATGGAGGTGGACCACTCGACGGAGCTCGACAGAGCTGGAGGCGGAGCGAGGTCTTCCACGATGTCGGGGAAGCCGAGTTCGTTCAAGCGCTGCGAAGGATCTTTGCGCCGGGGAAGTTTCTCGGGAGAGCTCTGCGCTTCGGAGCTGTCCGTGTTGCTCAGCACCCCCGAGGACGGTGTCTCGTGCCGCTCAATCCAGGCATTGTAGTAGCGGACGATGTTCTCGTGGTTGAGGCGCGACAGCAGCGTCACCTCTCCTTTGATGCGTCTGAACTGTTTACTGGCCGGGTTGACCTGAATACGCTTCACGGCATAGTAACATCCATCCAGCTTGTTCTGGACCTGGTGGAGAAAGATAAAACGGACGATGAGAAGTCACCAGCAGTTTTTCAGATTTTAGAAATAGCAAGCGCATAGAATCACTTTAGTTTGACACGATGGTATGAACCTTGATCACTGCACCGAAGGCTCCTTTTCCAAGAAGCTGCTGCTCCTCAAACTCAGTGTAATAGCGCGAGAACTGTCTCTGCACTCCGGAGCTGAACGGAGCGTCGAGGATGTGACTCCGTGGGATGACGGATGATGCAAAGTCTACACCAAGATCTGAGATGAGAAGAACATTTAAAAACACAAGCATTAAATGTGACGAAATCTGAGATTTTCTCATCAAATTTAAGTCTGTTTTGACTGTGCATGTTAGAAATGACGTGGTATGTTTTTCATCCTGCGTTTGTTTGACAAAGTCTACCATGCACACCGTGCAACATTAAATGGCTGGGCTTATCTTCCAAAAGTGTTTCTATGCCTCACCTTCTGGGCTGTCATCCTGGCACTGTGGCAGGTTCTTGGGTGTCGGTGGTTTTAGGAAGGAGTGGTTCAACAGCTGCTGAGGTGTCCAGTGTTCAATATCATTCAGGCACAAACACCTATGACACAGACACACATGTAGTGAAACTGAGTGCGAGATCCGTTTGTTCTGATCCACACATTGTTGGTATGGGGCGGTAGATGTACTATGCACTATAATAAACTATATTTGCTTTATTTCCACATTTCCTCTCTGGTTTTAACTTGCAATATGTTTGAAAGACCAGTAATACGTGGTATTTTTACACACACGGCCGGAAAATATAAAATTTGGCTTATGACTTTGTATTCAATTTTTTTTCTCCAAAAGTTGTTAGTTGCTACCCCGTTCTGGTGACACATTGGGTTACAAATGGGTTCTGGATTGTTAAGAGAGTTATAAAGACTCACAGTTCTCTGTGAGGATAATATTACTGATTGCTTGGGAGACAAACAACAAACTTTATAGAGCTGTCAGCACTACTGTAAAATACAAGGACAATGAATAACAATAAATGGGCTAATACTCTCGATCGACTAATAAGACAGCAAGCTTTCCATTCATACAACAAACCTTTGAAGGAAGTCCTGGAAGTCTGAGGGCAGGCTTGCCGGCACTGTCACTGGATACTCCTTCACCTCTTTCCCCTGACTCAGAGCGAGTAGCAACAGCCCCAGGTTCCACACATCACCTTTCTTGCCCGTTTTTGTTGGCATTGCTGTATCCTCACAGAAACGCACGTGAGCCTGCTCAAAAATGTCCTCTTTGCAGATATCGGCAATTCTTTTGGACAGGCTATAATCAGTCAGCCGTATGTTGCCCTCGGAGTCCAGCAGCACGCTGGAGGCGCCCAGTTGCTTGTGGACCACAGAGTTGGAGTGAAGGTAGTCGAGCGCCGCCACCAGCTGGGACGTGTAATGGCAGAGTTTATCCAGCGGCACTGGAGAGTTGTTGACAAGACTTTGGTTCAGGTTGACTCCCGGAATGTGCTCCACAAGCAGGTAAATCAAGATGGAGTCGTCCTTCTCGGTGGAGCTCAGAGCCATGTAGTGTACCAAGTTTGGGTGATCCAGCCTCAGGAGGGAGTTGAACTCATTCTCTGCCCCGTGGATCTACACGAGGATTCAAATTGAGCACAGTTAGTTTTCAGCAAATATGACAACTGCTACAGCTGCTCTGCTTCCTCTCTACTTACCATTTTTTTACAGCTCTCTATCTTCGCTTGCTCCTGGCTGGTGAAGAACTTGCCCATCTTCTTGTTCCAACGCAGTGACCACTCGTACAACACGGAGAAGTCTCCCGAGTTTGCCTCGAATCCGTAATACACGCTCCGTCCGAGCCTCTCGCTTCCACCTGTCATGTACGTGAGCACACATGAAGATCTCACAATCAGCTCACTGAGGTGTCGCGAGACGTTTTGCACCTCAACAGCATCCTCACTTCCAACATCTAACCTAATAATTTCCCTCTGTGCACGACGAGCTCTCCAAATGTGCTGCTGTAGAAATGAAGAATCTCTTGTGAGTGATGGTTGTCTTCGTTGATTGTGTCACGCCTGTTGAAACAAACACACCTTTATTATTATCTGTCAATCATGAACGCCATTGTACTGCACCAGATTTGCTCTTTGGACCTGTGGCGCGTGTTTGAGGTAGTGCGACGGCGGTTGATGCCTCCTTTCTTTACTTCGGACAATTCAGGATTTGCTCTCCCTGGGCTGGGGGGGCTCTTCTCCACCAGAGAGGTGTTGGCAGGGGCCGGCTCTTCCATTGTCTCAAGTCGCTCCTGGGAATATGTGCAACCACAGAAAAGAAACATGACAACATAAAATATGTTGGGGTTTACAGCACGTTTATGGGCGTCTGTAGCAACTGGGTGGTTCATGAACCTGATAAGCTTTTTCCTTTCTTCTCTTCTCCTCTCGCTTCTCCTCCTCTCTTCTTTGAATGACGGCCATGATTTCTTTTTCCTGTGAGGATGAAAAATATCTGTCTGAAACCGAGCTGTGAGGGATTCAGTCAGGAAACACAAACATGCTGCATGATATATCATCTCGGTAGTTTTTTCATAATAGTAACCCAGTAAAAAATAAAAAACAATCCTGACATAGAGATCATTTCTAGCAAATTAATCATTATGTTTATTATGTTTAGGTGAAATCATTTCAAATTCTATGTACAGAAATCTGTTCCAGAATTCTGGTTATCTGTCTCCAATATATTTATTACATAACTCATGCGATTTGTCCTGATTTCCGGCAGGATCCTTGATGAAAGGACGTGATAAATCACACGTAGCTTCAGTTCACACAAAACTCTTGATAATGCAAACATGAATATCTCTCTATGTTGGTTCCTCACCACTTCCTCCTCCTGTTTGCGCTGCTGGTCAATCTTTCGCTGCTCCTCAAGGGCTTGTTCTTCCTGCTGCTTCCTCTGGTTCTTCAGCATCTCCTCATGGAAGGAGCGAGACGGAGGCTTGTTGTGCATACTCAGGAAACCCTGAATATGGTCTGCTAGTTCGTAAATCATCACCTAGAAGACACCAGGCACAGCGGTTAGTAAAAATCTGTGTCGTTATGAGCACAGTATGTGTATGTGTGTGTGTGCATCCTCACCTCACCACATCGTACTGCTGCCAGCTTGGTGAGTTCACTCTTGAGGGTCTGGAGGTTTTCGTTTGACAGGCCTTTGGCATTCTTCAGCTCGAGCTCTGGAGGCCTGTTGAGGTTTGATGAAGTGATGTTGTGTTACCAAGACTCAAAAACAAACCGCTAATCAGCAAATTAAAGAGTTCCACGCGGGATTCGCGCACTGACGGCACATTGATTACCAACACCTGCACACATTTTTCGAATTGAAGTTTAGTTTGAGGTTTGGTGATAGTGATAAGCATTTGTTTTTCATCTTGTCAACTGATTAATTGAAAAAATGAGCAGATTATTTGTTTAACATAAAAGTTAATAAGGAGTATTTTTGACAAATCACTCATTTTGATGACAAAAGCTACAATAAAAATCAATCATTCTTACATTTTCAAGACACAATACGGTGATGCCAAGAAGATTGTCTGCAATATGAATTACAATAAAAAAGGAAATATACTGTTTTGCATTATGCCTGTATGGAGGTGTACTACACCTCCATACACGCATAATTCTAAAAATGTCACACTCTACACCTGGTGTAGTGTGTGACATATGTTAGGATTTAGCTCCTCAGAACTTTACTGTTACCACAAAGTGTCTCGACCAGGACATCTCCCCCATCTCAGCCCGTCACCAGTCAGACTATTTGCAAGTCTAATAAGCGAAGCTCTAATGATATAGATAGTAGTTTGTTTGCAGTTGGTGAGTGACTACATTCGGCAGGGCAATGGGAACGGGCGGGCGTTGGTGGATCAAAGGAACTCACACATCTGGATACGTGGGAGGACATTTGACCTGCAGGTCCACAGTCACGTAGCTCTCCTGTCCGGTGTTGAGCCCGTTGGGTCGCAGGCAGAGGTGCACTTCCGGGGACCTTTTAACCTGATGGGGACGTCAGCGGACACTTTGGTTATTCGCGGTGCTTCCATTGTGTGCGTATGTAAACACTTATGGCTAACTGCAGACGATGCTAACGCCTCGAGCTACCTTCCACGGGTCCTTGTTCCGTAGGTCCTGGAAGTCATCTCCGAAGATAGAGGCGAGGGCCTCCAGCTCGTTTTCCTGCTGGACCGTGTAGTCGTCAGTCCCATCCTGAGCTAGAGTGTGCTGTGGGTCACTCATGCTTCTGCTTAGCCTACATGGCAGTCCCACACTCGGTCCTCCTCCTCCTCCTCCTCCTCGCGTGCCGTCACCGGAAGCGGCTCCTGCTCTTTTACTCGGCTCCGGGTATAAACGGGTTGTAGACTCGGAGTTTGGCCGGATAAACTCACTTTTCTGTGAATTAGCACTTAGTTTTTTTGTCGTACCTGTCGCCACAACTGTCTTGCTACTAGCTTGTAGCTACTGCCAACAGCCCATGCGTGTCGCAGGTGCGACGTCATCACCTTGCCTGCTCAGACATGACCTGTAGGGGGCAGAGATGTGCCCAACAACAAATCAAACTCTCAAATCAATCAAATCACTGCATTTAACACATTTCAACCATTTTTTAATCATATAATTTTGCTACAGTTTAATTATTACTACTTCTAAAAGTATTGTATCATCATCATCATCATCATAAAAATAATAATGATAATACGTAGCCCTACATTTGTGAAAGGGTTAAAGGTCAAATTGAAATGCAATCCTGTGCTGTAAGCAATAAAGGAAAGAGTGGGGGGAAAAAAAGATGAATCGCTGATGTGCTTGTGTGTTCATGACTAAGTTGTACAGCTTAACTTCTACACATTACATGAAATTATTTCAAAACTCGTTATGAATGGAAATGATAGAATATTATTCAAGTGAGCAGCAAAGTAGCTACTTGTAGTGTGTGAATACATAACATCTCAGTTAGAGCTCACTCATGCTTAATCAAGGAGCTGGGTCTATGGTTGAACCACCTCACACAACCTCTTTACATACCTCATTATAGGACCCCGACTTGGACTATATGGCACATAAATATACTGTAACATGACACTACATGTTATTCACTACATTCTTATTTGACAAGGCCAAAGCTATTTATGGTTTCTATATGAATTTTGTTTTAAAAACAGACACTTTTGGAATCAAACACTTATTTTTTCTGAACATATGGCTGCAATACTGTAATACTATGGGAGCTCCATGTCGTAAATGTTTTGCCATTCTTTTAAACTCGCTTAGACTATTAGACAATCCATATAACACAATCAACATCATTGTAAACGTAGCTCTGTACAGCTTTACAGACTTGGAAGAAAAAAGAAAAAAAACCCTCACTGTGACTCAGACAAATATTTTCATTTCTCAAATCAACAGTAATCCAGACTATTTAAGGTCATCTCCGCAAAGCACATTACTTTAACACCTTTTCTCTACGTCCACTTTCTTTCTATCTGTGGACATAGAGAGGAAATCTGGCTATAAATAGGAGGTGCGTGTATCTGGTGGGGCTGCACAGAGCAGAAGAATGCACTCACATACCATCAGCAAAGATATAACCTCACACATGATATACTGCTCCTCCAAAGCTGAGTCACTGCTACTCACTCACCTGAGGACCTCAATACATACGTGTGTACACGCATTACAAACCATTCATCCACAATAGCATATACAAGGTAGTCATAAGAATGTACGCTGCCAAACAAATAATGTCAAACTCTTGTAGAATGTCTACAAAGATGAGTATATTCCCTCATAAGGTTCAGCCTACATCGGGGAGTATACGCTTAAGTGGGCGTCTCAAATATGGAGTTTGTCTTTGCAAGCCACCAACGTGTGGGGCCTCTGTGACTGTGCAGCATATGCTGCTCAGCATAACCCTATAAGGAAACAGCTGGGCCAATCAGATTGCAGCGCTGCAGCCGAGCCACTCAACAGACAGATCAGACACAGAGGCTGGCTGGCCTTACCATCAGCTGTTCCACGCTCTTGAGGAGGTTCAGCTCACATACCAGCAGCATAGTTTACACGCATATACCATGTTTTCATTTCCTTAACAAGACACCAGTGATGTCGTGTCCTGACTGGGTCATCAAAGTGCGCCTTCTGCGTGATTGTGGCTTTGAACTATGAGATCTGTGCCACTGCCCTCTATGGAGTCTATGAGGTATCAAAAGAAATGGAAAATTACAGCATTTCAACAACATATTTACATGATACTAGCAGATTAAAAAATCTTAAAGAAATGTAACTGACACTTACATTTAAGTCTCAAAGGCTGAAGATCAAAATGTCATAAAGCTCCCAAATATCAAATCATCTATACATTATCATCATCTTTATGCTCTTTTCCGAAACTGTATTCATGTTGACATGGTTAATTATATAAAAAACTATAATGAATGAACAGTAGAAAAATATTGTCATCAAGAACCCTGACCACACACATTATGTTCTTGTTAATAGATATAGTTTGATATATCACTGCGTTATTTGTGTGATTATTATTTTTTCTTCCCAAATGGCCGACAATTCAATAAAACTGTCATCCAAGGAATTCTCTCTATACACTAAGTCTCCCCAGTCAATCCATGTATGTAAATCCCACGTTCCTACAGCTTGTTGGTTTTTGCAGGCAGCTCTTATTTGGACTTGTGTGAACCCCCCTGGCTCCGCCCCTGGTCCCCAGGCCTGGTCTGGGTCTTATTTAAGGGACCCTCTTCACCCTCAGCGTTTATCCCAGTGGAAGCATCCGTCTATAGCAGAGCACCTTGGTGAGTATACCTCACAACTTGTGTCACTGTGTATTTGTCTCATTTGTGCGACGAGTCTCATGTGAGTCTGTTGGTCGAACTTTGAGCTTCTGATCTTTAGATGAATGAATGGAGGATTAGACTTTGGATATAATTCAGGGTTTTCTCACTTTGAGAGAGTCTTTGAGAGTTTCAACTGAAGCAACTGGTTTGATCATTGAGGAGTGATGGAATGTGTCCAGTAATTGCTAAAGTGATTTTATACACTTCGTTATTTTTCTGTGGAATAGCATAGACGCGCGTGTACATG
>JAFBJT010111399.1:0-17104 GCA_016785325.1 Chascanopsetta lugubris | reverse complement strand
TAAGCTGTGGGGAGGCTGTTCATATTCACTCATGCACCAATGAATGAAGTTAAAGGGGGTAGCTGAGGTGCCTGGGCCTCATAGTGAAACAAAAGTATCACTGCAGTCCCCAGACAGATGGGTGGTGGTGCTGCTGCTGCTACTGCTGCTGCCCTGGATCCTGTACAACCTCCCTCAAGACCTGAAATAGCAGGAGATCTGTGTATCGGTTGTTTCACCCTTTTAAAGCACAGCGGGGGTCGCTGAGTTTAAAAATAGATCACAGGTCCCCCTCTCTCGTGGATATTTCCCTTTTTGGTGCTACCTCAGCAGCTCTGAATGAGGCATCCCAGGAACAATCGTGGCTGTGGAGATATGGTATCAGTAGTGGCTGAGGAAGGTTAGGGCTGAAAATAGCAGCCAAATGCAGGTCTCACTAGCTCACCATAGAGAGCGACCCACTGAGGTGGGATGTGTTAACATTTCAAAGTAATCCTGGCTGGCCCTCAAAGCAATTTTAGATTACAGTTGATGCTTATATCAATCAACTGAGTGATTGGATTATATAGTTAATTATCTTCCCGGTATGGCTGGTATTGTCACATCATAACATCAGCAGCCACTCCACTGATAAACTGCTCAATTATGACTGGCCTTTGAGCCAGTATGTGGCGTATGAGGGTATAGTTTATCCAGCTGCTCTGGCCGCTGACACTCGAGCCTGAACCATCTCCCCTTGTGTCTCCACCTGTCCCTCACATTGCCAGACCACGTCAGCTTAAAGCCCAAACATGTGTGACGACGAAGAGACCACCGCCCTTGTGTGCGACAACGGCTCTGGCTTGGTCAAGGCCGGATTTGCTGGAGATGATGCTCCCCGTGCTGTCTTCCCCTCCATCGTTGGAAGGCCCCGCCACCAGGTATGTTTGAATCTGACTCGCACAACGTCATCCTATGTTTCGAGTCACAATCGAAAAAGTGACAGCTCATATCTCACTTTGCTTCGTCTCTCAGGGTGTGATGGTGGGTATGGGTCAGAAGGACAGCTATGTCGGTGATGAGGCCCAGAGCAAGAGGGGTATCCTGACCCTCAAGTACCCCATCGAGCATGGCATCATCACCAACTGGGATGATATGGAGAAGGTGTGTGTTGACAGTGAGGCCGATTTACAATATTCATGGCAGCTGAGGTGTCGCGTGCTCGGGCATTCACAGCCGCTGCCTCTGCCATTACGGCCGCTTTATTTTTAGATTTGACACCTTGTTTAATGACTCCCTTGTTTGCTCAGTTGGCCCCTGACATCAGTTGTCTCTTGTTGACAGATCTGGCATCACACCTTCTACAATGAGCTGCGTGTGGCCCCAGAGGAGCACCCCACCCTGCTCACTGAGGCCCCATTGAACCCCAAAGCCAACAGGGAGAAGATGACCCAGGTGCGTACATGGGGAGTCTCTTCCCTTCGCTCTCTCGTATTCCTTGTCATTGCTCTTGAGTTGAGACACATCTTTGACATGCTGCTTGTGTTTTCTTGCAGATCATGTTTGAGACCTTCAATGTTCCCGCCATGTATGTGGCCATCCAGGCCGTGCTGTCGCTGTACGCCTCCGGTCGTACCACCGGTCAGTGCACTGCAACTTTTTCCATACACTCCAAATCCCTGTTCAGGATCAATCTTTGCTAAACTACGAAGAAATCCTCGGCATAGTTTTCCAATCTTACCGTGAAGGAGAAGGTGTAAAGCCCTCTCCGTTTTAGTCAGTGCCCTGTGTTCTCGGGAGCCTCATATAGTTTATGATGCGACACATAGCTGAGGAGACTTGTACTTGGCTGCCTATCCTCACCTCTCCGAGCTGCGCTAACAATCACTCTTCTCCTCTTGCACTCCAAAGGTATTGTGCTGGACTCCGGTGATGGCGTTACACACAACGTCCCCATCTACGAGGGTTACGCTCTGCCCCACGCCATCATGCGTTTGGATCTGGCCGGTCGCGACCTGACTGACTACTTGATGAAGATCCTGACTGAGCGCGGCTACTCCTTTGTCACAACTGGTATGTCCCCCACCACCGTGGTTATCCAGTCTGATGTGTTTGTGAGACTTGCCATGTAGCCGATGCTCAACACATCAACTGTCCGTTCCTCAGCTGAGCGTGAGATCGTCCGTGACATCAAGGAGAAGCTGTGCTATGTGGCTCTGGACTTTGAGAATGAGATGGCCACCGCTGCCTCCTCGTCCTCCCTGGAGAAGAGCTATGAGCTGCCCGACGGTCAGGTCATCACCATTGGTAATGAGCGCTTCCGTTGCCCAGAGACCCTCTTCCAGCCCTCTTTCATTGGTGAGTCTTTGCCTACAGTTATTTTCTGGCATGCACTGTTTCATCGCTGAGACAAAGCTCAACTGTTTCGCTAACCGTCCACCAGGTATGGAGTCTGCTGGCATCCATGAGACTGCTTACAACAGCATCATGAAGTGCGACATTGACATCCGCAAGGACCTGTACGCCAACAATGTCCTGTCTGGTGGTACCACCATGTACCCTGGTATCGCTGACCGTATGCAGAAAGAGATCACAGCCTTGGCTCCCAGCACCATGAAGATCAAGGTTAGAGAACGTTTCATTATCATCATCAAGTTGATTTTCCGACTGAATGAACACTCAGAGAAACTTAAACGCCTTTTATTACCTGCTCAGATCATTGCCCCGCCTGAGAGGAAGTACTCCGTCTGGATCGGTGGCTCCATCCTGGCCTCCCTCTCTACCTTCCAACAGATGTGGATCAGCAAACAGGAGTATGATGAGGCGGGCCCATCCATTGTCCACAGGAAGTGCTTCTAAACACACAAGCAACCTTGTCTTGTCCTTGTATTAGTATGTTGTTTTCTCCTGTATATATCTGTGTATGTTCTGTTGTAATAAAAATAACCCATCGTGAGAGTATCTCTTGTATTGTTTTGAAATAAAAAAAAACATGAGCAAGGAAAAAAAGTCAATAGCGCCAGTTTTCTTTAGTTTGTTATTTATAATGTCATTTAAAAAAGAAAAAAAAAGTGTGTGTGTGTGTGTGTGTGTTTCTTTGTATTTGGGTGCTTCTGAGGGATGCAAATGTGTGGTGCATAGTGTGCTCAGTTATCTTTCTCTCTTTGTACATGTTGTACATGTTGATGTTTATCACGGAGAGTAAGCGAAAGCAATTCAGTTTCAGGTGGACAAAAATGTATACTTACTTGTACCATTGTACCCGAATACCATACAAGGGTTAAATTATAATTCTTAGCTGAGACAAGGAGGCCCAAAAGAGGAAATGTGTGAATGTTGCTGTGGTGACTCCTATGGGGAACCGCTGAAAAGACAAGAAGACAATGATATAGTATCAATTTGTTTTTAGAAATGGACAGAAACATAAAATGAGTATGGGGAAAATAAAATATGTGACACAAGCACGAATGTTTTACTTCACTGTGTTTGGTTATTCAGTCTTCCCCTACATATAATTTGCTGCTGTGAGGAAACAACAAACCTGAGAATGTTTCTCAGGAAATTATGGCATCTATCGATTGTGAAACGACGCGTACAATTTAGTTGCACAATTATGTTGTTCCTTTCCATTTTTTTCAATAGATTTAAGTGTTTCGTTTCACAGAGTCTACCGGTTTCACTCACTATCCGCCTTAAAACTTAACAAGGGATCGATTGAAACCGCCCCGCCTAGCGAGGCTACGCTGGGTAACAAAACACGCGCTTCTTGAACTGTTTACCACTTCCAGCCAATCAGAGCGCACATAGCAGGGAGCGCCGCTGTTTGAATGTAGTGCGGAAACAGGCGAACCTCACAACCGATGTGACTGACGGCAGAGCCACGGCGGAACTATGGTACGATGCAGTTAGCAAGCTAAGCTAAGTTTTGTGTCAGGTATTTCGTGCGTTACTACATTTAAGAATGTCTCACACTTAAGTCGCGTGACACAGAGAAGAAGGTATTTTACAATTTAAGTTCTCGAGTAACCAACAATGCTAAAAGAGCTAACGTTAGCTAGCTAACTGTATTGCATCGGAAGCATGAGTGGGACTTTTAAATAGCTTCCAGCATATAACGTAAGCTCGTTCGTACCAAGTGACTTTGTCGTTGAGCGTTAGGCAGTTCAAGTAGAGGTCGTATGGTGTTTTTAGTAGTTTGAACCCACGGGGCGACAAGCAGAATGAGTTTGCATTCAGAGAATATGCTTAGGCTTTAAAAGGATAGGTTGACCCGGCGGGTGTCAGTGTACGTGTAAGAAAAAGAGTGGGCAGCATTTGAACAGACATTAGTTTGAAAATAGGAAGTGTAGGATGAAGGTTATCGAAAAGAACGTGATGCGCCTGGTGGCTGTGCAGCACCTCCGCTCTTTGTACGGCATCAAGACAAAGAACTGGAACAAAAACAAAGGAGTCAGCTGTAAGACAACAACCTCAGTAAGTATAACATTCACTATCATCATTGTTAGTAACACGGTGTACTGAGCTTCCGAACTTTGGACCACGTCATAAATTGCTCCATGTTGGGAGGCGTCTCTGTGGGAGATCCAGCCTTGAGCCCGAAGTTTTGTTTAGTCTGCTGAATGAAAATAGTTAATCACTGATAGTCACCACCACTCGTCTTCTCCGACGAGACCAATTCCTTCGCACCCATGTCAGATGCCTCGTTCTTCTACTCTCGCGTTCACCAAAATCCCCTCGAGACTTTAAATAAAACGATTTTATTAATTAGTAATTGTATTTACCACCTGAAAGATTACTCGCGGGGGAGTCACTGGCCGTTCATTTCCAAATGTCCATTGAAAGCTCTCGTTCTTTCAGCTCCTCTGTTTGTGTAATTGGCCCATGTGGGTCACGAGGTTTGCTGCAAGATACTTTGAGGTTTTCAAACGAACAACGAACCGCTACGTGTACACAGGTTGTTGAACCTGTGCGAAACTTCTGTTGTGGCGTTTGTGGTCACGTGAACAGTGAATAAGATTCAAGTAGAAATGAACAATGTATTCCATGTTTTGAGTTTGAACTCAAAGCTTGAACTCATTTAAGTTTTAAACATTGATAACTCTATGTGTTTTTAGCTGTAGTATTACTTTCGTCTTTCCTACTCTACCAGGGAACTTTTTGTGTACTCTTGTGTAGATTGCTGTTCTTGTTGTCATGGGAAAAACTGGAACCAGAGTGTCTGTGTTTCTGAGCTTAGATTTTATTAATCTAAAATAAAGCTTGAACGATTTATCTACAGGGAATGTGGAGCCTGTGCGAAAACACTGTTGTGCAATGTTCAGGTTAAAGCTGAAAAGCTTAAGTTAACAAATTGCCCCTCATTAGTTCTATCCTACAACTCATTACGAAGTTTGTAGAAATCCAGAACTCAAACCAAAGTAATTCTGCTTTGCTGAAAAGGTGTAAAACAATGATGAATGGATTCGAATCATTCAGTCCAACGGGCAACACAGGGTACGGCAGCTTTCACCATAAGCACAGGAATGTTTGGCAGGCGGGCATCACACTGATCAAAGATACACCCGGCAGTAAAATCCTGACAGGACACAGAGAACCTGGTACAGAATCATTTAAAAACAAATGACCTTTAAGGTCGAGATGAATGTTTGAATGGGGTGTGACGCTTCAAAATGTTTTCTCTGAACATTAATCAGGGATCACTTTCCTAATTCTCCTCTTTTATTATTTCCCCCAGATGAAGGTTTTTGGTGTATCCCTGGAGAGTTTGCCATATTATAATATGGAAAGTGGGAGCGTGCCAAGGTTAGTGCCTGTTCCTATTCACTGATATCTAACCTGGTAAATCGATCCACGTTCCCATTCCCAATGATATGCGCTGATTTGTTTTCTTTTTCTTCCCAGCTTTCTGGTTGATGCGTGTATGAAGCTGCAGGCACATGTCGACACAGAAGGGCTTTTCAGAAAATCAGGCTCTGTCATTCGTCTGAAAGCTCTGAGGGTGAGTGATTGCTTCACTTGACCTTGCTTTCATTCATGGACCCCAACCCCCTGCATATTTTCTTTTTATAACACAACCGAGCTTCCCTCCCACCCCCATCTAGGCAAAGCTTGATGCGGGTGAAGAGTGTCTGTCCACCGCGCTTCCCTGTGACATCGCCGGTTTGGTCAAACAGTTTTTCAGGGAGCTGCCAGAGCCGGTGCTGCCAACAGAGCTGCAGGAAGCCTTCCTCAAGGCTCAGCAGCTGCCCACTGAAGAGGACAGGATACCCGCCATCATGCTGCTGTCCTGTGTACTGCCTGACAGAAACCTGTCTGTCCTGCGCCACTTCTTTGAATTCCTCTACAACGTGTCTCAGAGGTACCATAGATACGCTTAGTTTGTGCGCTTTGTTCCGTTTTACATCATTTGACTGGATTGAACTGGAAGTTGACATGTTGTCACCCTGTCATCACAGGAGCATGGAGAACAAGATGAATAGCAGTAACTTGTCGGTGATTTTGGCGCCCAATCTCCTTCACTCCGGAGACGGGACAGAGAAAATGAATGCCAACACAGAGAAGCGCCTGAAGCTCCAGGCGGCAGTGGTGCAGTGCTTCATTGAGAACGCCTTCAGCTTTGGTACGAGCGGAAGCATTTCACACCTGCACTCTCTGTGTGTTGTCCATTCTCCTACTTGACAGCACTCTGTGTATTTGTTGTAGGCGTGTTGCCACAGTTCCTACAGGAGAAGGTTCCAACCATGGTGGGCTGCGAGGCAAGGGCTCTGTCCCCGACCAACGACGAACTTGTAGAGCTGGATTTAAACTCGGGAATGAAAAGGAGACAAAGACGCAGCTTTGGAGGTAAGTCATCGCCAAAGATTAAATCTAGCTATGAGTTACAAGCTGCCTTCTAGGAGACAAGAAGTCCCGCATTTCTCACCCTGCTGTTTATCTATACATCTAGATAAAAGCCACGGGCCCAGCTACGAAACAGCCTGCTACCTTTTTAGGACATTTTGTTGTCTTAACATTAAAATGATGAATGAGTGATTTGAAACAGCTTAAGACAAACGCAGTCAAATGTTGTGGTTTGTGTCACATTTCAGATTTGGTCAATGGTGCTCTGAATAAGATAAAAACTAACAGAACACCCACACACACCAACCAGTCAGACAGTCTTGGTATGTACCTTGATCAGATGAGAGATCAGCTGCTTGTCATGTCGCATGTTGCGTTTCCTTGAAACAAGCTTCCTTGTTGTTCTGCATCTGAAATCAAACTCTTCATCCCATCTTACAATTCATCTGCAGTCATTCATATGTAATCATCAGCTCGCAGCTGCCTGGATTGTGAATGTCCAATCGTTTAGATTATGTGAAATCACGTTTGCCTGTGCACGAATCTGCTGATTTCTCTCAGTGCTTTGGCTCAGAATCATGCTCTAGAACGGTCTAATCGAAATAAATGAATTCAACGTATTTAGAGGACATTGATTCCATTGTGTTTTGTATGTATTTTGCCAGTCTTCTCCTCTGCGACTCCTGTGATCGAAACGCCAACATCCAAGCGAAAGCTCCCGTTGGAATCTGGTCACTCTTTTGGATTCTCAAACAAGAAGCGTAGATCTGTCATGAAGACTCTGGGGATAGATTTACTCCCTAATACATTGTTCAGTGGAGTCTCCACTCCTGGATCAGGTATTGATACAAGATTGAGTCAATGGGCATATCCTCCATCACTATGTTCTCTCCTTGTCATTAAAACTTTATGTTTTACGTTTCTTTCTTATTTTTCAGCTTATAGTGCCTCTGGGGTCTTAGACTCCTCCCAGCATGCTCCGTCCCCAGCGGGGAGGTCAAGAAGACAGTCGGTCACCTCTGTGAGGCGGAAGAGTCGGCGACTCAGTAAGAGACATGTTGTCAACAGGTACGTCGTTTTGTCTTAATTTTCCTTTGGGGTTTTGGAGTTTGGAGGGTTTCTTTCCCGCTTAAGACAAACAGCTATTCTTGATTTTTCAGGGTTGAATCAGGGAAGGCGGGATGCTTTTCACCTAAAGTCAGCAAAAAGGATGCACCACGCAAGTCTCTGCGTTTGCGTTTCAGCCTGGGAAAGAGCAGCAAGGAGGCTGTAAGTGCGGTACCCGGTTATACTCCACATTTTCCTGCTATGGTGAACAAAAATGTTCACGTGTCTTGAGACTTTTACTACAGTTTCATTTTAATGAGATATGTTTGCAACACGGGTTGTGGTGGGCTGCATGGTGCACAGAAGCACTTTTTTTTTTAAACTATCGATGTTTACTTAAACACTTACCTTTACATAATGCATGATTTAAAATGTTTTTATTTCCTAAACTTTCCATTTTTAACACTAATAATAAGCTATATTCATATCTGGATGGTACAAATCTCTGCGTTGTCTTCCATCATCAGTGACTGAATATGTGGAGCTTAGGTCAAAGAATGTGAGTTAGGGCTGGGCACTAAAACAACCATTCTCACAACGTATCTTTCATCAAAAGAAAATAACTAAGAATAGCCATCAATGAAATGCTCACGTATTATGCAAATACAGGTCAGCTCATTGTTTGCAAAGACACTAAACCACAACTCAGTCTCAGTTGTCAATCATGACGTTTCACTCCTTTTTTAGTGTAATTATGAATGCATAAAGTCACTAATCAGTTTTCGTGCCATGTTACATCCAAAACTATAGAGGTGGTAAGTTGTACATGTACCCCAGGCAGCCACCAGGTGGCAATAAAAACACCCATTTCATTTTGTGGGGGCAGTAGTGTCATCTGTCCTGATGTTCCGTCTAAAGGTATAACTATCTCACATTTTTCATCCTTTCATCAAAAAGACTTCAACATACACAGTCTTAAACTCAGAAGTTTAAAAGAAGAGACACTTTGACTTAGCGATATCAATTGATATGGACATTTTAAGCCTCATCATTTTTGCCAAATCACCCAGCCCTAATGTGAGTATATACTAAAGTATATACAGAGACAACTTTGACAACTTTTTCAGCTCTATGGTTGAACTGTTAAAGGTACTGCTGAATGCTCTTTACTGATAGAAAATATATGTATATTCTGGACTAAATAAAAGTTCTTGACCCACAAGTCTAGTATCTTGTTTCTTCCGAGTGGTTTTGATCATTCTCTGAAGAACTAACCACGATTAATGTGGCATTAACATGCGAGTGGTCACACACGGGTTAACATCTTTTGGGCTCATTTTAACACAATCATTTTAATTCTTATCCTCAAATCTCTTCCATCTTTCATTTCTCCTTCCATGGTGGTGATGAAGGGATCGGAGTCCATCGGATGGCGACTGGCCACGCAGGACAGCACCACCAGTTTCTGTTTCACCAAAGAGACAGAGTTCAGTCCCTCGGTCGCGCTGAGAAACACTGAATGCAAGAGTGAGTATCTGCTATATACATGGAATCATTCCAACCCGAATCACTCCACTCGCCCAATATTTTGAGTTCTAACGACCCGTTTGTTTTCACAGAGAACAAGTTGATCAGTAAGTCTGAAGACAACCTGCTCACCCCTCAATATGGCTCCAGCGCCCTGAGGACGTCTTGGTGTGGGGAGACCCCCGCTGAAGTCCAGGCGTTGGGTGGAACGTCTTTCTCAGATACACCCATGAGCATGTGCCTCAGGAAAACCCACGTGTCGGAGCCAGCCATCGTCGCACCCAAACCGCCCGCAGTGAGCAGCCCCATGAAGCTGTGCTGCGCCTCCAGCTCCCGGAGCCTCGAAAGCGAGGGCGCCATCACTGCTCCCCACACCCAAACTGATCCTACCCCGCTGAAAGACAAGATGGCCTCCACAGAGTCGGGCAGTGACCTGCCGACTTTGGCGCGCGCGTCCCGCAGCCCTACTCCACCGATTGTGAAAGAACCGCCCGACGGCACCCCCACCCTTCTGCCAGAGACCCCGACAATTCAAGTGCTCGCAGCGAACGGCGACGCCCGCCCGCCCACCGTCCTGGCCGGCGAACAGAACATCACCTTTGGCCAGTTTGAGATCGCTGCTCTGTCGCCGCTGCACATCGACAGTGCGATATTTGAATCGGGTGTTTACGGCAGTCCGGCGCTAAAGTCGGATAAACGCGGTGCGGGTCGTGCGGCTCCCGTCTGTCCTGGCGGCGCCGCCGCCGGCGGAGACGGTGAGAGTGAGGCAGAGCAGGCGGACTGCAGCCGGTTGATCGATGCGCTAGACATTCAGAGCCCCGCCCACTTCAAGCTGGGTGTGGCGTCTGGGCCGCAGTCCACGCCGTGCAAGCAAGGACTCGGTACGCTTGGTACGCCTCTTGTCGGCACTATCGTCGGCGCGGTACAAGAGAGAGATGGACTTTCCCTGGAGATGGGCGCCGAAGCCCAGAACCAGATGCCGCCGTGCGGCCTGGAGACGGAGCAGCGGCACGTGGCGGATCACATCCAACACTTCAACAAGCTCACCCTTCATTCGCCCAGAGGCTCCGGCACCAAACGGATCAGGTCGCCCCTCAAGTTCGAGCGCACGCCCGTTCGTCAGGCTGTCCGCAGGATCAACTCGCTGCTGGGAGAGGGCAGGAGACCCGCCAGGAGCGGCCAGCTGGGGAAGGCGGTGAGCATGGAGAGCGGGCTGTCGCCTCACCCGCAGCGCCAGCCTCACCAGGGGGCGCCACCCGCCAGACAGAACACCGGCAAAAAGAAGCCACCCCCCGTGCCGCCCAAAAAGCCGAGCACCTTCGCCGCGAAACCCCGGGCGTGTGCGTTGGGCGACGTGACCAACAAGGTCCCAACAAAGACCAAAGTGGACTCTGCCCTTTCAGAGACATCGGGCGCAGTGAGGCCTCTCGTCCAGCAGATGGCCGAGAAGGAAATGAACCATTACAGGGGTTCGCCGAGGAATCCTCTGAACCAGGCACGGCTGCTCTCTGCCACCAAACCTGTAGATTTGTAACTGTCACTGCAGTTACCTGGTGAAACAGGACATTCCACCTTTTTTTACTTCTACTATCCTTAAGTTCAGGGTTTTTAATTTATTTTCCAGCTTAAGAGGCAGTGTTTGTGTCATTATTGGGAGATTGTCTTACGCCTTACTTAGCCTTTAGAAACGAAATATGGACACGTATCATCTTAAAAGATTGTAGTGCTGCCTAGAGTTTCGACCAAATTGTATGATTGAATGAGGGTGTGACTGGAAAACATTTGGATCAAGTCGTAAGCTTTTATTTATGCATTTTATCTCGAGTCCTGTTTGTAAAAGTGTACTGAGGTCAAAGCTGTTTTTTATTTTTTAATGCAAAAATGTCGTGTCATGATTTTTCTCATGAACGGAGAAGGAAAAAAAATGCACCTTTTTGTTGGATTTGCTTAAAGAAAAAAAAAACAGAGCAAAGCAGTATTTTAAAATGCATGAGTTGGTCACAGTCCAAAGTCAAACGCATCAGACTGTGAAATGTCTTGTTATGTGAATTGTTTCTGAGCAATAAAGACAAAGAACATGGTATTTGATGTTCTTCATTTTGGGGGAGATGAGCCCTGATGATTTGAGCCCTTTTGACCCCTGATCTCACTCAAACGGCATCATGAGCATTTAAAAAAAACAAAACATATACTAGATCAAATTGAATTCATGTTCAGAAGTGTGAGGGTGAAGTGATGGGTACAACAACAGGCAACGTCACCTCTAGATGTCACCAAATCTTTAGCATTAAAGTGTCCTGACTGATCAGCGTGGATCAGTCACATCTCAGCCGCATTCGAACCGTACAGAATATCAGGGGTGTCAAGCTCATTTTCACCGAGGGGCCACATCAGTTCGCTCTCAAGGGGCCGTCTTGACTCGTGGGACTAAATGCGATTACTACCTGACGAATTGCAAAACAACTGTCGTCATATTTGAATATTTATTAATCTGTCATTTATTTGAGTTACAAATGTTGTATATGCATTGACGTACATGTGAAAATGTGTTGCCCACGTGTTCGCGGGCAATGCCTTTGAGCTCTGGTGGGCCACATGCAATGATCTCGCGGGCCACATTCGGCCCCCGGGGCCACAAGTTTGACACGTGTGGCCGCAGGACCTCAGGTGCAAGTGGAGCCAGAGCAGGACTCCTCCTCCCCCTCACAGGTGTCTGGTTCTTTCCTGGATTGCGCATCTGTCCAGATGTGAGCGCCTTCGACTGGGGTTGGATTCATTTCCATCGCGGCATCGTCATCACCACGTTCCTTCTGATAGAAACAACTGTTTTCAAAACTCTTTTTCTTTTTTTTTTTTTTGCCTTTCTCCTCATGTGCACACAAACTTCTTGCCCCCCCCCCCCCCCCCCCCCCCCCTTTCCCCCTTTTGGGGGGGGGGGGGGGGGGGGGGGGGGTGGTGGGGTGGGGTGGGGTAGGGGGGGGGGGTTTGATCCTCTCTCCGACGCTCGGCCAATAAACGTGCGCGGGGCTGTTGTGCACATCTCAGCTGGCAGACATTTAAGAAGGGGAGACAGTCCGGCGCTGGAGCAATTTGTATTAACCCCCCCACCACCCACCTCCCCTCCTCCACTCCCCCCTCCCCAACCCACACCTCCACCTCCACCTCCACCTCCACCACCCCCATTGGCCCCCGTCGGTCTATGGAGTGGCCAGACTCCCACACATCACCCGCGGAGCCTCCAGTGAGCAGCCGACAGCCGTAGGTGCCTCTCGTCTCCGAAGGTGCCGCACAGGACCGACAGGATCTCCGCACCCGCTCCAGCAGGTGAGGACGTTTGCGCCATTTTCCAACCGCTTGTCCGCGATTTGTGACGCACTTTACGGCGTGGACGCTTCGGTGCGTCACGGAGGAACTGTAACGTTTTTTATTGACGATTCTCCCTTCGATTATTACACTTTTTTTCCAAATTTTTTTTGGATGTAATCAAGTCTAGCTTGTCTTCTCGTCCTCTCTTTTGCGCCCCTTTGGTTTGGTTTCGTATGTGTTTTTTTGGGGGGGGGCGGAGGGGGGGGGGGCGGAGAAGGGATCCGTGCGTCTTTACGCAGCATCGCCGCGGCAGCTGTGCGTAAAAGGCGCCAGGGTCGAAACGGTGTCGGCGATTCACTGTCTCTCCCCCCCCCCCCCCCCCCCCCCCCCCCCCCCCCCCCCCCCCCCCCTCCCTCTCTCTCTCTCTCTCTCTCTCTCTCTCCCCAAGGATGGGCAGCTCCACGCGTGTCTTCTGCACCATGCTTTTCATCATCGGGCTGATCTCCTCTCCTGCGGACGCGAAGAGAAACCGAGGCTCCCAAGGCGCCATCCCCCACCCGGACAAGAACAACCCCAACGAGTCGGAGCGGCAGCCGCATCCGCCTCCTCCTCCTCCTCCTCCTCCTCCGCACCAGCCTCCGCACCAGCCTCCGCAGCAGCCGCCGCCGCCGCCGCCGCCGCGCGCCGCCGCGGGCTCCGGGGCCCGGCACCGGCAGGGCGCGTCGTCGCCGGCAGACGAGGTGCTGGAGTCCAGCCAGGAGGCGCTGCACGTGACGGAGCGGCAGTATTTGAAGCGCGACTGGTGCAAGACGCAGCCGCTGAAGCAGACGGTCCACGAGGAGGGCTGCGTCAGCCGCACCATCATCAACCGCTTCTGCTACGGACAGTGCAACTCCTTCTACATCCCGCGGCACATCCGGCGCGAGGAGGGCGCCTTCCAGTCGTGCTCCTTCTGCAAGCCCAAGCGCTTCACCACCATGACGTTCACCCTGAACTGCCCGGACCAGCAGCCGCCCACCAAGAAGAAGCGCATCCAGCGCGTCAAGCAGTGCCGCTGCATCTCCATAGACCTGGACTGACAGGCGACGGAGGCTGTCGCGCAGCCACGTGCGTGGCTGCTCCGCGTAACAACAACAACAAACAACAACAACAGCAGCAGCAGCGGCAGCAGTGAGAAGCAGCCTCCTCCACGCACCCACGGTTCTCTTCTTGCACATGCGCGTGAATAAACGCACGCTACTAAATGAAGTGGACAGAACTACTTTCCTTTAAAAAAAAAAAAATTTTTTTTTTTTAACTTCTCACCTGAAAACAATCACTGCACGGGAGCTTTGGAGTGGGCACGTTTATTTTTTATTTTTTCTCTTTTCGTTACGCACGGCTTCTGCTGCACACGCAGACAGGAAACTCTCACCTGTCCAACTCCTCGGTTCTTTAAAGGTGCAGTGTGTACGATTTGGTGACCTCTAGGGGCGGAGTGGCGGGTTGTGTCCAATGGCCTCACCCTCACCCCTACTGGACGTGCAGGAGAACCCGTGGTCCACTTCAGTTGTCATTAAAAGTCAAGTGATGTTTAATACGTCCACTCTGGGCTACTGTGAAAACATGGCGGCCCCCGTAGAGAGGGACCCGCCCCTCATGTAAATATACTGTAATGGGCTAATTTAAGGGTCATGGGGGAAAAATACATTCAAGTGATTATAAATTCATGAAAATGTCAGTTTGTAATTGTTTTGTGATCTTTTTTTTTTACAAGTGACAAAAATGACCGAAATCTTACACACTGCACCTTTAAGTTTTTGTTCCTGTATCTCTGTCAAACGGGTGGTTTCCACTGTGTGGAATTGGAAAGATGAGAGAGGATCTTTGTAACATGGAAAATGTGATTTACATTTTTTTCTGTTCATCAGCAAAGTTTTTATTTTGATTATTTTCTCCTAAGTCGAGGTGAACATGTAGAGAACGTCTGATCCTGTGTTAGGACACATGCATAGCGGTGATTTATTCAATATAGAGATGAAATAGTTGTAAAATGGAAAGTCAGCTGATGTAACCGGTGTGTTTAATCATCGAGTAAATGATCCACGAGAACATAAAATAAAGGGATGATGGATTATTGTGGAAATTATTTGCGGCTTAAAGATATTTCTGAAGGAATTTGAGGTTTCGCATTAAAAGGTGAAATGTTCTCCTGCTGGGGATCAGAGCACATTCTGTCCCTCGAGGTCGTGATTTAGGCGTCCGGTGAAATATGTCCTTCCAGATTTCCAAAGAAATCCAAATTTCACGGGACTATCTTCAAAGTGAAGGGAAGCTGATGAAGTGAAAATGCAGAAATTCTGAAAAACACTGAATGAAATGCACCAAACGTTGGATTTGTTTCGACCATTATTTGACCACATTAACCATTCGCATTGTCAAAAAATGCCTTTTAATACGTGGAAGCTACAATACGTTGAATCATTTCTGCTTTAACAATCAAGTGTTGATATATTTGTGAAACGGCACATTGGCCAAATCACGCTGATATTGCCCAACTTGTTCAATTCCAGATTTTGAAATTCCTAAAACTTGCTGTGGGTCTTAATAAATCCAATCACTGTCGCACAGCAGATTGTTCCATGAATACGTTTTGAAGGCCTAAAATGAGAAGGTTGAATCATCTCAGTCCCTGTCAGTGTTTATTAAAGAGCCCGACGGAATCGTGAATCACTGGATTCTTTCGGTGGAACTCGTAAATATCACATTTTCTAACCGGAGCGCTGACGAGCCGGATTCGGAGAAACTGATTGAACATGTGCAGAATTTCAAAGAGCAGCTCGTTGTCCAAAAAACAAGCCCCGCTTTTGTTTCGGCATCCAATAGTTTATTCTTGAAATTTAAAACAATTCCATAAATCTCCAGAGCTACTGAGAGTTGAGGCGACCGACCGACACACACACACACACACACACCCACACACACACACACCAGAGACTCCGAGCTCCGAGCTCCTCACTCGGATCTGGGCTCCTTCTTTTCTTCTGCGGTCGTTCCTCGAACTCCTAGAAAGTAAAACGCAGCAGCGCGGGAAACGTCGTACAAAATAAATGGCACACATGAAAAAAACCTTGGAGGAGAAAAAGTTTTCAAGGTGCAGTTTCATGGATGTCTGGACGAGGGCGGAGGTCTGTCTGAGGTCTGTCTGAGGTATCATAGCTACTGGCGTCAGGCGATAGCGTCAATCTGTTTTTTCCCTCCAAAAATACAACCCTCATGTTTTCCAAACATTAAAATAGGACGGCGACTTCTCACCCCCCCTCCCCTCTCCCCTCCCCCTCCCCCCTCCTCCATTCTGAGTAAACCGATACATTTCCACACATCTGATCTGTGTTCACCACCGTGTGAAAATATATCGCTCACCTCGCTCAATATCAATCCACTCATACAAATACAGCCATGTAGGGAGTCGCGATTTTTTTTGTTTGTTTTTTTTTGGCATAAAATAAATCTCTCTTTACATAAATAGACCTTTCATCAACAGCGCGCCGTCATCGTGAAAATAAAACATTCCGCTCGAACTCACTCTCTTGTGACAGAAAAAAAACCCAAAAAAATTCATCATCAGGCGATCGGCGACGGAGAGATTGTTGCATAGGAGCAGAAGGGAAACAAAAAAGTGCAGGATGCTACTGTATGGAAAGGTCGCGCGCAGTTCGCGGGACGTGTGAGCGAGTCGCTGGTCGGTGGACAAGGTGGAGCTGCAGCCCGGAGGGAAAGTGCTTCTACACCTGTGCAGGGGGCGCAACGCCACGCACGCCATGGATCATTTACACACCCGTGTGTGTTGGAAGGGTCCAAATCTGTTGTTTGGTTCCCAGGAGGTCAGTGTGTGTGTGTGTGTGTGTGTGTGTGTGTGTGTGTGTGGGGGGGGGGGGGGGGGGGGGGGGGGGGGGGGGGGGGGTTGTGTACAACAACAACAACACAACACAGTGAAACTGATTTTCCACACACAACACATCGCTCTCTGCACACGAGGCGAAACGCACATCGCGCTCCTTCAAAAGCGGCACGGTCCCTGCCGACTCTATAACATGACACGGTTACAATGGTTTTAATGAGCCATGGTGAACGAGCAGCTTCAGCTGAGGAGAGGAGGGCGAGAGAGAGAGAGCGAGAGAGCAAGAGAGAGAGAGAGAGAGATCTGTTGTGTCAACACGGAATTTTTCCTTCCCGAGCTGGAAACGCTGGAAGAAACGTCTTCCCACTTTGGAACGTTTTCAACATGTCCTCCTCCTCCTCTCTCTCCTCCTCTCTCTCTCTCTCTCTCTCTCTCTCTCTCTCTCTCTCTCTCTCTCTCTCTCTCTCTCTCTCTCTCTCTCTCCCTCTCCCTCTCCCTCTCCCTCTCAGACGTTTGTGGGTTCTGGAGGAAGGAATCTCGTGTCAG
>JAFBJT010111398.1:44587-54747 GCA_016785325.1 Chascanopsetta lugubris | reverse complement strand
GGGAGAGGGAGGGGTGGGGGTGGGGAGGTGGGGGGAGTGGGGGTGGGGGTGGGGAGGTGGGGGGAGTGGGGGTGGGGGAGGTCGCACGTTGACCATGCACAGAACGATAAGAGACAATAAAGGAGGAGGAAAAGAAAAGGACGAGACAAACAGAGAGATTGTCCAGGAGGAAGGAAAAAACGAGAGTCAAGGACCAGAATGACAGGGAGAGGGGGAGGGGGATTAAACAGTTTATATTTGTTTACTTATGTAGAGCAGAGTGAATATGCTGCAGACGAATGACTCTCCACTCTGGTGACATGTGCTGCCAAATACACTGAGAGCCCAGCGTGGAAGTGTGTGTGTGTGTGTGTGAGAGAGAGAGAGAGAGAGAGAAAGAGAAAGATAGAGAGAGAGAGAGAGATGTCATACAGCATATGATGCTGCAGACAGAGAGGGGGCAGAGGCAAACAGGAAGGAGAGGGATGTGTGTGTGTGTGTGTGTGTGTGTGTGTGTGTGTGTGTGTGTGTGTGTGTGTGTGTGTGTGTGTGTGTGTGTGTGTGTGTGTGTGTGTGTGTGCGGGCAGATGCTGGGGGACGGAGCAGATAAGCAGCCTTCTCTATCGGTCCCGTTGACATTAACGAGAGCAGGGACATTGGTGGTTTGGTGGTTTGAGCTGATATGTTCTCATTGTTGATGGGAGGCGGCTGAGGTGCAACAACACGTCGTTAAATATAAACTAAAACCCCCGACGTTTATTTTGCTTTTAGCTGCTTTACTTAAAATGAGCGAAACACATTTCACAGAGGCGTCTAAATATATGTAGATTTGATGTCTTTTGATCCCTAAAATGTCCAATTGATTTATTTGTTTACATTTTTAGGTGAGGTTTAAGGTTTCATGAGCTAAGCTAATTATCTATTGGCTGTGTGTATGTTCAGGATAAACATAAAAAGCTATCAATTCTAAGACGTTTACTGGGTGGTTTTGCATTATTTCTGCATATATGCAGATTTTTATATTTTATATTTACATTCTCCATTCAAATCGTTTTTTTTATTTCCTCTTTTATATTTCTATATTTCATATACATTTGTGTATATTGGAAATTGTTGTAATTTCCTTATTTGCACTGAACAGGTTTGCGGTCATTTCCGTTATGCTCTTGTACAATGACGACATGGTGTTCTCACTCTCATCTCTGCTTTAGCGTAAACTCTTTTGTTGTTTACAGAGCATTTCTGGGCGTCAGTGTTGAGACAGGTCCTGTAAATCCTTGAGACCTGAAACTGAAACCAGCTGTGTCTCATCCCAGCGCTGGTCAACACAGAGCAAAACAGAGAGGAGGTCATTTAATCCCTGAATGACCGAATGAGGAGCGGAGACCATCAGGGCCGTGTTCACTGTCTCCATCAGCTACAAGTACCTCGATAAGTCATGTTAATCAATATCAGCCTCCTCACTGTCTTGTAATTCTATTCTTTGCTCCCTCCTCCTCACTCCCTGCACTCTTCATCTTCTTCTTCTTCTTCTTCTTCTTCTTCTTCTTCTTCTTCTTCTTCTTCTTCTTCTTCTTCTTCTTCTTCTTCTTCTTCTTCTTCTTCTTCCTCTTCCTCTTCTTCTTCTTCTTCTTCCTCACTTTCTTTACCTCCTCTCTCTCGTGTGGGTGTGATGAGAAATTCAACACACTTGAGTGGTGGAGCCGGGCCTCTCCTGCAGCCTGTGTGTATTTGTGTCTATTTTTATTTTCTCTCCATAGGACTGAAAGGGGCGTTCGGGGGCAGGCTGCATACATATAAATAAATAATGGAATGGGTCCACAGTGCATTCAGTGGGAAAAGTTGACTTTTTGTCCAAAATGGTTTCCTCTCCTGCGTCCTGTCTCGCAGGGGTCGGTGTTAGAGCGAGGGATCAGAGGGGACAAGTGGGAGGAGAGGAAGCAAAGGAGGAGAGGAGAGGAGAGGATGCAAAGGAGAAAGCTAGAGGAGAGGAGAGGAAGCAAAGGAGGAAGCTAGAGGAGAGGAAAGGAGAGGAAGCAAAGGAGAAAGCTAGAGGAGAGGAGAGGAAGCAAAGGAGGAAGCTAGAGGAGAGGAGAGGAGAGGAAGCAAAGGAGGAAGCCAGAGGAGAGGAGAGGAAGCAAAGGAGGAAGCCAGAGGAGAGGAGAGGAGAGGAAGCAAAGGAGGAAGCTAGAGGAGAGGAGAGGAGAGGAAGTGAAAGGAAGCTAGAGCAGAGGAGAGGAAGCTTGAGGGGAAGAGGAGGTATAGATGGTGTGTGAGAAGTGGAAGAGGAAGCGGGAGTCATGCCTCTGTTGCAGTGACTCTGCCAGATGGACGACGAGCAGCAGACGTTAAAGCCACAGCAATAAGCCATCATCAACACCAGCCCCCCCCCGCCCCACCCCCCACCCCCCACCCCCATTTCATGGACGGGGTCACTGTAGCGGAAGTGAAGCCACTGACACGCATATGACCTGTGTCACTACTCTACCAGCGCAACAAGCACCTTGTGTCACAGAGAGCTGAGGTTTTACCGCCTGTGAAACTGACTCTCAAACCAGCTGCCATGTTGGTTCCTCGGGTGGGATGGCAACAATCCACCGTCAAAGGAAGTCAACAAGCGTGGTGAGCCAGAGGGGTCACTGAGGACTTACCTGCTCCCCATCCTTCTGGACTGGCACGCCATCTGCCGCTGAGAGCAGGAGGGAGGGGGGGAGGGTTGGTGGGGGGGGGGGGGGGGGGGGGGGGGGGGGGGGGGGGGGGGGGGGGGGGTAGGGAGGAAGAAATGTCAGGTTATTGTTTGTATTTACCAAAACAACATCTTGAATCACATCCACAAAGGAGCGTTACTTTCACAAGCATGAGTGAATGTTTGTTTAAAGGTGCAGTGTGTACGATTTCTGTCAATGTATGTCTGTAGATAAAAGTACTGACATTTTAATGAAAGTATAATCACCTACATGTGTGACTCTCTTATCCAAAAAAGAGCCCTTTGATCCTTTGATGTATATTTATTTCAGGAGCGGGTCCACTTCATGTTGGCTGCCATGTTTTTACAGTAACCCAAAGCGGACATACTAGTAAACAACTGAGGGTGACCTTTTTTCTCCTGTGGAGTACAACATGCAACTCCACCGATAGATGTCACCAAATCCTACGCACTGCGCCTTTAAGAAGGGAACTATTTTGCGTAAATCATCTGTGTAAACTTCTGCTACTGCTCCAAACCTCTGCTCTACCACATGACACTGAGGTTTAGTCCTCCTTTTTTTTTTAAACAGGCATATCAGCCCGTGGAGGACCCTGGTCATTCTGGCCCCACCCACTTTCTGAAAGGGGCGGGACCAACCAGGGTTCCCCCATCACACAAACAGCAAGAGATGAAAATACAAGGGTTTTAGGAAAGTTTATCCACAGCATTTTAGGATTTTTTTTAAAAAAGAAGAAACTTCACAGGTATATGTTCAGGAAACATCAGAGAAAAAAAATGTCTCCTTTCATTTCAGGCTCACTGAGCCACAAAGAACGAGCACATGACATATTCCAGCGGATGTTTTGATGATTCTGTGCAGATTCAGTTACATAAACAAATAGTGTAATCAACATCTTTCTGATCTTTCTGCTCACATTTCTTGGAAAACTCTGTCTTTGAAAGGCACTTTTATGCAGGTAAAGACAGCGTGTCCCTCTGTTTGGAACAATACAGATAAGAGGAGACAGCTCCTGGAAACACAGACTATCAGCTAAGAACCACCACTGAAAAGTAAACGTCACTCCAATGATGTGACAGTGACACAGTGGAGGTTTGATGTTGGAATGCAAAGAAGATCAGAATTTTGCCGAACAATTCATTAAAGGTGCAGTGTGTAAGAGTTTGGTCATTTTCGTCACTTCTCAAATTTGTACAAAACAATTACATACTGACATTCATGAATTTCTAATCACCTAAACTTTTTTTAAATGTCCGTTACCTTAAAATTAACACATTAATATAGATTTAAATGAGGAGGGGGGGGGGGTCCTCTAATGGGGCCGCCATGTTTTTACAGTGGTAAAGGTGGAAAGTACAGAACATCTTTTGAGTTTTAATGACAACTGAAGCCTATGGGTCCTCCTGCATGTTCAGAAGGGTGAGGGTGAGGTGATGGATACGCAACTTCACCTCGAGAGGTCACCAAATCTTACACACTGCACCTTTAATACTGATTTCTTCCCACATATGGATCCGCAGTAACCTAACCTGACCTCCTCCTCAGCCACTAACAAACTGATAGCAGCTGGGTGTAAAACCTTTGCCCTCATTGAATGAAAACAGTACAAAAAAAAGGTGTGCTTAGTTAATGTTGATTATATTGCGAAGTTTTGATTCATTCGATTTAACTGTACTCTCTTGTACAAGGGAAACATTTGTTGTTGTTGTTGTTGTTGTTGTTTACAGATCATCGTGCCATGATCTCACTGGTCCGGCCCACTTCAGATCAACCCGATCAACCTGAGTCAAAATGGGTTTAACACCCCCTCGGCTAAATGTGCCCATTCCCTCCCCCACTGCCCAAAGCCTGGACTCCGCCGTTTCCCATATGATCGTTCACATTGTCTGCCTCCATTCAATCTCAGCTCTAATTTCATCATCTTCCTCTTCCTCTCCTTCTTATTGAACCTGCTACACGCCCGCACAATGGTTAATAACGCGCTGCTGAAACTAAGTGGACGATCATACACAAAAGCACGTGAAATACAGGCTCTCTGGCAGATAAATGAACGTTATTATCCCTCCTCCCTCCTTCCTTGCTGCCGGTTCCAAATCCTAATTAAAACATTGGTTTAATTAGATCGACTCTACTGGTAATGGAGGTTAAACACAGCCCAGGTCTCTAGGTGACTGCTCTCTGCATCAGGGGGTCCGTGAGTACAAGTCTCCGAGGGGCCTGCTCCTGTGTCAGCACCTTGTGTGTGTGTGTGTATTGTTGAGCTAATACTGTTTTTTTTCCAAAGCTGCATTTTGGCAATCGGGAGCGATTCCTCCAGAGCTTGCGAGGAACATGGAGTTGCTGGCTCTGCGCGTGTCCAGCGACGCCGCTGACCCACTGACCCAGTGATTCTGAAACATCGGGCCGACTCTGTCTCTGCTGGGCTCGCGCATATTACCACTCAACGCCGTCCAGTCACATCACATCACTGCAAGGGCAGGAGACAGGGGACACGCTTCATTCCAAAAAATTGACCCTCTTTACTCGTGCAGGGGAGGCCGCGCCGGCTACAAACCGGGGCCGCATTGCTTCATTTGTGCAGTTGGTACTGTCTCTGAATGTATTGTCTGCTGAATGGGCGTTTTATTTCCTCTTCAGTTTGACCCAGTTTCACTCAGCTCACTTTTTCCCCCCCGTTTCTCCAGGAGTTATTTCCCGGACAGAGCCACAGACGCTGCACGGAGTTACTGTATGAATAAATAGCTCGCTCGCTTGTACATTTTCGGGTAAATCTACCTTCAAGGGACACGCCGCTGATTTTATGCGGCAAAGTCAATTTTCTAGTCACAGCGACTCGCTGGAAACAACAGACGCGTAATGTCCTCCGACTACTTTATGGAGAGACTTCAACCTGAAACTACAAACACAAAACCTGTCTTAGAAAATGGGACGTGGAGTCTGAGGACGTGTACCAGGAAATGTACACAGATTAGGAAGTTTATGGCCGTGGATGTTTCGCTGCTTGGATCAGGAAATTAACGGAGCGCTAAATTCGCCTTAGTGTTTTTCAACGCGCAAGATGTAAAGTTTTTGAAGTATCAATATTCAGAGATGAGCTCAAACGTATTATTCAACTGTTGAGAGATATCAGTCATGGCACCACACTAAAGATGTCAAAGTGTTTTCTGGAGATATCAAAAATAATAATGGTAATACCATGTTTTTACCACTAGAGTGAGTCACTCTCCGGAGATCAGACTGCCTCTCCCTCATACTGGCTGTTTAGTTGAGGCTGTGCAGACTGTAGCACCACCAGGGCTGTGTTACATCACTTCCTGTACTTATTTCAAAGTATACGACTCGAGTCTCATTACTTGTTGATTAAATATATTCATTTGGTTTAAAAATGATTTTATTTATACTACAGGAAGTGGAGCTTGTACATTATCTTATACAGGGGTGTCCCCGTACTTGCTTATTTAGCCCTGAAGGGAATTTGGCATAGAAACGCACTCTTATTAAACATACGGCCTGCGGGCCAAATCCGTCCAACCAGAGAATCAAATCCGGCCAGCAAAGTGACTTTATGATCAAAATAAAGGTTGCAATGCGTTTTCTGCTGAATGAGCGTTCATGCTGGAGGTTGTTGCTAATGTTTTGTACTTTTTGTGCTAAAACAAAGGGAAAACCTCTGAGTTGTTGTTCATAAGTTATTGTGCTGTGACTCTAGTGGTCCCGCCCTCTTGAGTTCAAAGTGGGCTGTATGTGGCCCCTGAACTAAAAGGAGTTTGACACCCCTGAGCTACAGCAAGCGTAAGCTGATGTTCTTAAACAATACTGCCATCTATCAATGATAAGTGGAACAATGTCAAAATTAAATATAATCCCTTTATAGGCCTTTACATCTTTATTCTGTTTACAAGATGTTCTTCTACTTTGCATCAGGGTTCGTCGTTTTGGGAGCGGGACGGACACATTTCCATTCAGACACCACTTCCACAATTGGAGTTGAACTCTGCGCGACCTCGCAGGGATGGATCAGAACTGGTTCCTCATCGGATCCATGTCAGTGAGATCTGGATCAGAACTGGTTCCTCATCGGATCCATGTCAGTGAGATCTGGATCAGAACTGGTTCCTCATCGGATCCATGTCAGTGAGATCTGGATCAGAACTGGTTCCTCATCGGATCCATGTCAGTGAGATCTGGATCAGAACTGGTTCCTCATCGGATCCATGTCAGTGAGATCTGGATCAGAACTGGTTCCTCATCGGATCCATGTCAGTGAGATCTGGATCAGAACTGGTTCCTCATCGGATCCATGTCAGTGAGATCTGGATCAGAACTGGTTCCTCATCGGATCCATGTCAGTGAGATCTGGATCAGAACTGGTTCCTCATCGGATCCATGTCAGTGAGATCTGGATCAGAACTGGTTCCTCATCGGATCCATGTCAGTGAGATCTGGATCAGAACTGGTTCCTCATCGGATCCATGTCAGTGAGATCTGGATCAGAACTGGTTCCTCATCGGATCCATGTCAGTGAGATCTGGATCAGAACTGGTTCCTCATCGGATCCATGTCAGTGAGATCTGGATCAGAACTGGTTCCTCATCGGATCCATGTCAGTGAGATCTGGATCAGAACTGGTTCCTCATCGGATCCATGTCAGTGAGATCTGGATCAGAACTGGTTCCTCATCGGATCCATGTCAGTGAGATCTGGATCAGAACTGGTTCCTCATCGGATCCATGTCAGTGAGATCTGGATCAGAACTGGTTCCTCATCGGATCCATGTCAGTGAGATCTGGATCAGAACTGGTTCCTCATCGGATCCATGTCAGTGAGATCTGGATCAGAACTGGTTCCTCATCGGATCCATGTCAGTGAGATCTGGATCAGAACTGGTTCCTCATCGGATCCATGTCAGTGAGATCTGGATCAGAACTGGTTCCTCATCGGATCCATGTCAGTGAGATCTGGATCAGAACTGGTTCCTCATCGGATCCATGTCAGTGAGATCTGGATCAGAACTGGTTCCTCATCGGATCCATGTCAGTGAGATCTGGATCAGAACTGGTTCCTCATCGGATCCATGTCAGTGAGATCTGGATCAGAACTGGTTCCTCATCGGATCCATGTCAGTGAGATCTGGATCAGAACTGGTTCCTCATCGGATCCATGTCAGTGAGATCTGGATCAGAACTGGTTCCTCATCGGATCCATGTCAGTGAGATCTGGATCAGAACTGGTTCCTCATCGGATCCATGTCAGTGAGATCTGGATCAGAACTGGTTCCTCATCGGATCCATGTCAGTGAGATCTGGATCAGAACTGGTTCCTCATCGGATCCATGTCAGTGAGATCTGGATCAGAACTGGTTCCTCATCGGATCCATGTCAGTGAGATCTGGATCAGAACTGGTTCCTCATCGGATCCATGTCAGTGAGATCTGGATCAGAACTGGTTCCTCATCGGATCCATGTCAGTGAGATCTGGATCAGAACTGGTTCCTCATCGGATCCATGTCAGTGAGATCTGGATCAGAACTGGTTCCTCATCGGATCCATGTCAGTGAGATCTGGATCAGAACTGGTTCCTCATCGGATCCATGTCAGTGAGATCTGGATCAGAACTGGTTCCTCATCGGATCCATGTCAGTGAGATCTGGATCAGAACTGGTTCCTCATCGGATCCATGTCAGTGAGATCTGGATCAGAACTGGTTCCTCATCGGATCCATGTCAGTGAGATCTGGATCAGAACTGGTTCCTCATCGGATCCATGTCAGTGAGATCTGGATCAGAACTGGTTCCTCATCGGATCCATGTCAGTGAGATCTGGATCAGAACTGGTTCCTCATCGGATCCATGTCAGTGAGATCTGGATCAGAACTGGTTCCTCATCGGATCCATGTCAGTGAGATCTGGATCAGAACTGGTTCCTCATCGGATCCATGTCAGTGAGATCTGGATCAGAACTGGTTCCTCATCGGATCCATGTCAGTGAGATCTGGATCAGAACTGGTTCCTCATCGGATCCATGTCAGTGAGATCTGGATCAGAACTGGTTCCTCATCGGATCCATGTCAGTGAGATCTGGATCAGAACTGGTTCCTCATCGGATCCATGTCAGTGAGATCTGGATCAGAACTGGTTCCTCATCGGATCCATGTCAGTGAGATCTGGATCAGAACTGGTTCCTCATCGGATCCATGTCAGTGAGATCTGGATCAGAACTGGTTCCTCATCGGATCCATGTCAGTGAGATCTGGATCAGAACTGGTTCCTCATCGGATCCATGTCAGTGAGATCTGGATCAGAACTGGTTCCTCATCGGATCCATGTCAGTGAGATCTGGATCAGAACTGGTTCCTCATCGGATCCATGTCAGTGAGATCTGGATCAGAACTGGTTCCTCATCGGATCCATGTCAGTGAGATCTGGATCAGAACTGGTTCCTCATCGGATCCATGTCAGTGAGATCTGGATCAGAACTGGTTCCTCATCGGATCCATGTCAGTGAGATCTGGATCAGAACTGGTTCCTCATCGGATCCATGTCAGTGAGATCTGGATCAGAACTGGTTCCTCATCGGATCCATGTCAGTGAGATCTGGATCAGAACTGGTTCCTCATCGGATCCATGTCAGTGAGATCTGGATCAGAACTGGTTCCTCATCGGATCCATGTCAGTGAGATCTGGATCAGAACTGGTTCCTCATCGGATCCATGTCAGTGAGATCTGGATCAGAACTGGTTCCTCATCGGATCCATGTCAGTGAGATCTGGATCAGAACTGGTTCCTCATCGGATCCATGTCAGTGAGATCTGGATCAGAACTGGTTCCTCATCGGATCCATGTCAGTGAGATCTGGATCAGAACTGGTTCCTCATCAGACCCATGTCAGTGAGATCTGGATCAGACCTGGTTCCTCATCAGACCCATGTCAGTGAGATCTGGATCAGACCTGGTTCCTCATCGGATCCATGTCAGTGAGATCTGGATCAGAACTGGTTCCTCATCAGATCCATGTCAGTGAGATCTGGATCAGAACTGGTTCCTCATCGGATCCATGTCAGTGAGATCTGGATCAGACCTGGTTCCTCATCGGATCCATGTCCGTGAGATCTGGATCAGAACTGGTTCCTCATCAGACCCATGTCAGTGAGATCTGGATCAGACCTGGTTCCTCATCAGATCCATGTCAGTGAGATCTGGATCAGACCTGGAACAATACGTGTGGCTGCCTCCGTCCAAGCAGCCGACGCCGAACCACAGAAGAGAATCCTGCAGGGATTATTCCCTCTAATCTGCTGCTATATTTACTGCTGCTGCTGCTGCTGCTGCTGCTCAGCTCCACTTTAACAGCCACAGGATTAATCATCATCATTTCATCTGCAGGTTGTTTTTCACTGTGTCATACGAAGTCCGAGTTGGTCCGGAGCCCCGGGCTTTGCCCCGACAACCATCTGACGTGCGCCGCAGGAAGAGGA
>JAFBJT010111398.1:32087-39587 GCA_016785325.1 Chascanopsetta lugubris | reverse complement strand
ACACATGTTGTTTCATATAAAATAACGAGTTATAATAATTATAATAATGTTAGTATACTACATATATTTGATTGAATACATATTATTTGTTGTCATTTCATTTCTCTTATAGTTTCAAATCTGTGCTGTGATACTTTACAAATGTATCTACTCAACCTGTCTCCTCCAGATCAATATGAAATATATCGATATTAATGTTATTGATCATTTGAGGAGTGAAGATCATTCACCTGCAGCAGCTTCTCTCATCATCACAGGATCAATTTATTCCCATCAAACACGATGAGACTCACGTTATTTACATGTCAATCAAATGTATTGATCATGTATTTATTTCATTCATAGAAATGATAGGATGAATATTTCTGACTTATAATCAGATCGATGGTCAGTGAAGCTGCAGAGTGAAAATAGATTAAATTAGTTTGGGTTTATTAGTGATTATTTTTGCTTTAAAGTGACAAAATACAATATTATCATGATTATTTTAGTGAAATAATTTAAATAAAACCAGGGCCTGTTTGTTTTCATCAATAATTAAACATTTTAAATATTTGTGTCAGTGACGAAAAAGTCAAACGTGAAGCTCTTTTTAAAAACAAACTCTGGGTGTGATGTGTGAAGGGCGTTCTGACAGAAAATGGCGCAGGAATCCTCACGTCTTTTCAAAATAAAAGAATTTAAATTAAATACAAACAACGATACGTGAATGAAATGTTGATTCGTTTCGACTGATTCGATAGAAACGGATTTTTTAAAGAGGCTCGAAAAAAAAAAACCCCAGAGAGAGAAAAGAGCTGAAGGGTAAAATGCTGCAGGAGGAGGAGGCCTGCAATAATCCACAGGCTTTAAACTGCACACACACACACACACACGCGCACACACACACACACACTATCAAAAAAATAGAAATAAACAGGCACGTTCCACCTTAAAAACAAAATCCTTAGAATTTTAACTCCATTTCTGTTTCGCTCTTTCGACTTTTTTCGACTTCAAAATAAATAAATAATAAAACACCTCATTTCTAAAAAGGTAGAAACAGCTCATGTTGAATTATATATCATTTTTAAATGTGATGAAACGAATATAAAAATAAAAACTCACGCTCTCTGGACGGGTTTTCTCCTCTTGCGTCCCGCATACATGACGCTGCTCTTATATAAGACCTGATGGTTCGAATCCCCGCAAACACTGTGGTCCAACGATCTGCGCTAATCCTCTGCGTCAACACCGCATCTTCATCACCACCCTCATCATCATCACCACTCAAATTATTATCATAAATAATTGAAACAAAATGAAAATTAAAAAGAAGCAGGGCTCAGCGGGAGCGTCCTCTCTTTCTGCGTCACATCCACAAAGTGGCGCAAAGGGCTTCAATCCGCAAAAGTGAGGGAGAGGAGGAGGAGGAAGAAGAAGAGGAAGAGGATGAGGAGGCAGGATCGGGTCCCATCAGCTCCTACAGCCACTTCATCCAGGTCGAATCCCGCCGTTGTGTTCTCATCCTAAAAGGTTGGTTGTTGTTGTTTTTTTAAGATGCGCAAAGAAGATGCGCAGTCTGTGCGTCAGAGCTCCTCATGGCTCCTCGCGCTTCCTGCGCCCGGTTTTGCGGCAAACAAGTGGGAACGGGCGCAAACGGAGGCAGCGCCGTGACCGCAGCTCCCTCCGCAATTAGCGCAAACACACGAGTGCACGGGAGGAGCGCGAGGGAGGGAGGGAGCAGCGGGAGCGCGCATTCCACTGGCGGGCACGCCCGACACAGATCTCTAACGGGCCGCGCGCGCTCACGAGGCCTCTCATGACGAGGGCAGATGGGGAGGGGAGGGGGGAAGGGAGGGTGGAGTGAGCGCGTGCACGAGGGAGAGTCTCCTGGAAACACAGGCCAGGCGGGTTCACGCGTGCGCACTCCCGAGCGGGGCCAGCTGGCCAATCAGGGCGCAGCAGCAGGGGGATGGAGGAGGTTTATGTTGAGCTGCGGCTGAATGTGGGTCAGGGGTGAGAGGGGCTCTTCAATTATGTAGGTGGGGTGGGGGGGGGGGGGGGGGTACCTGCGGGGGGTGGTACCTGCGAGGTGAGGGTGGGGGGCGGGGCCTGCAGAGGTGAGGGCGTGAAGGGGGAGGGGCTAGTTGCAGAGGTGCAGGAGAACTCAGGTCAAAGCTCATGAAATAGAATGAAACATTAAAAATATAAAAAGAATAATATGAACATTAATAATGTAAAGAAAATAATGTGAGCATCAATCATGTAAAAACAAATCATTGGTAAACAAACATGGCTGCCGGGTGAACCTGCAGCGCTACACTGTCAAAAGTTATTCTCCCTGTTCGTCACGTTATTATATTTATCTTTTTGTAACACAACAAATAAAACATCTCAAACATAAAATAAAAAGTTGAATAAAATAAAAATCCCCGTTCAACTGAACAAGATATTAATATCAACTTGAGGAGGTTTGAGTTGCCGCCTTCTAACCAGCAGGTCGTGTGGTTCAATCCCAGTTTTCCTCATATTAAACAACAGTTCCATTCAATTCCAAACCCTAACAAAACAGCCACTCCCCTCGATCCAACATGGCCGCCGACACACAGGTGAGACCCGAACCCGAACCCGAACCCTGCGGGAACAGAATCACGGAACTCACGTGTAGGAAACATCACGTATGATCCTGGTGCGCGTTCCATCGTCCCGCTGGGCACATGCTCTGGGTTCGATTCCCGTAACAGCATGTGCTCTCAGACCTGTGCTGCCGCGCTTCCTGTTCCTGGTCCCAGCTGCTGTCAATCAGACGAAGCCACGCCCCCTGAGGAAAAACAGCATTTATTTTATGATTTTTTTAAAAGGGAAATTTAATTGTTGTCTTGTGTAAATATTCATGAAATCGTTTTTAAAAGAGATCAATTCATTCAACAAATCATAAACAAATAAGCTCAGTATCAGGTTTAGTGCAGTGACTGTGATCTTTACCTCTCAGCTGCTGTCAATCAAACGTAGCCACGCCCCCTGGAGAAAAGTTGCATCGCTGAGATTTCTTCTGAATGACAGCCATTTGACATTTAACCGTGTTTACGACGTCATATCATAACTTTAAACTCTTTAAGTGAGAAAATAATATATTGAACAATATTAAATAAGGATGCGTTCACTGTCAGGTGTCGTGGGCGTGAGGGGGCGTGACGCCTTCGTTTGGAGCTTTGATCTGATTGGCTTGAAACGTGTTGAGGTTGAAGTGACTCAGTGTTTCTTCCTCACGTCGTTCGACCTGTGATTTCAAACCCAGGCTGAGAAAAACATCAAGCTCTGAATGTGCAGCTCTACAAATACATGCACTGAGTCATGTGACCGGATCAGTGGCCTGGGGCAGCTGGAGGCCCCGCCACCCCCCCCCCCCCCCCCTGCCCCCATATACATGCAGATGTATGGAGGAAACTAGGCCAACATGGTGTCAAGCTGCTCTCAGTGTTTGAACTGTTCCATCTGCAAACTGAAGTACTTCACTTCTCCACAGAGACCGTCAGTACCAGAGTCTGACAGTGGGGGCGCTGTGGAGGGGGAGAGAGAAGAGCAACATCCATTTCATGCCGGGGAAATGAGGGATAGCAGAGAGTAATAAAATAGAATAAAATAAAATACAATTTAGTTCAATCAAAATAAAATAAAATAAAGCAAAATAGAATAGAATAAAATTGTGGGGAAGAAAAAAAAGATTTGACTGTTTCCCTGTAAACATCAAACAGTCAGATCTGAGCCGTGTTCAGGTGTTGACAACTGGAAACGCCGCCTCCTCCCCCTCCTGCCTCCTCCCCCCTCCTGCCTCCAGGAGGCGCCGGGCGAAAGCGAGGAGAAGGTTTGCGTTTGTGTTTTCAGACTCTTCCGTTTCCCCTGAGGGTCGGACGCCACCGCCGCCGCAAATGTGTTTTTCATGCTCGGAGCCTGATGCCGTATCCGTGGCCGTGTCGAGCGCGACTCCGAGGTCAAGGCGGAGCCTGTGGGACCTGCAGGGGGCGGGGCCTCAGAGGAGGAAGAAGATGAAGATGGATGATGGAGTTTCAAAAACATTAAAAACATTCCTCAGGTGGGTTTTTCCGGATGTGACTCGGCTGGAAACACGGACATCGTAATAACAGGACCGCGTCCTCACATTCACACTCACTCTAGTGGTGAAACAGTGGTATTACAGGGCGGCGCCATCAGTGCGACGGCCTAATAAAGTGACACACTGATGCTAAGACCGTTATCACAAATCACTCAAATGATATTTTTAGGTTCTTTCTGAATATTTCAAGAAACATCAATGAACAAATATATAAAAATAGTACAAATGGCCTTTTTCTGTATCATAGAACTTTAAAGTTATTGATTAGGTTACTTAAAAATAACAAATTAAACAATAAAAAGATACTTATGGTTTAGTTTGAATTATAATTTACTTGAACAGTTTGTTTATGTCATTAAAAAGTCTCATACATCAAACTAATCATTCATCAAAATGTTAGATAAGCTCTTTTATATCAGTGTTTTACCAGATTTGTTATTTCTAAAATGACTTTAAAACATCTGAAGTCATTTCGTCACCGTTAAATCTACAATAATTAAGATGATGAGTGAAAGAAATGAAGATGCCTTCAGTAATATATTCATTAGGGCGGTGTGAGGGAGAGCATAGGTAGAGTGCGCCCTCTGGTGGACACAAGCCACCATTACATTCTGATGAGGCCAAGCAGCGGCGTTTATCCAATACATTTGGGCCGTTTTAAGTGACTAATACTATTGATTATTGTACATGTTCTACTTTACTTTCAAATAAATAAACAGATACAAACAGAAAAAATAGGAATTAAAATGTTGTAATTCAGATAAATGAGAATATTTACACAACGGGCTGAAGAGTGAGGACAGAAGAGTCTCCTGACTTCCTTTGAGCTCAGAGCCTGTGACAGGAAACAGGAGACAATAATAATAATAATAATAATAATAATAATAATAATTTAAAAATAACATGTCAGACACCTGTAAATTGTGGCAAAAACACATATTTATGAAAAAGCATTTAACAAAAGCTGGTTGCTTGTTGAACATACATCATATTGTGTCATTGATATTTAGACTACTTGGCAAAGTAAAGGTGGATTACACTGAGCAGAACAAATATGGCGGCGGACAAGGCACATAAGTATAACATTTGAAAACATAGACAACATGAAGAAATTATTTGGCTCCATTTTTTGTTTTGCTTGTTTCTTTGACGTCAAAGTTCGACGTCGAGCGTCTGTTTCCAGATCCTGCAGCGACCGGAACAGGAGGCAGCCATGTTTCTGTGTGAGACCAGAGATGTTTTCCCATGATGCACCAGGAAACATGTGGTAAAGCTGCCATGGTGATGATGCTGCTGCTGCTGCTCCTCCTCCTCCTCCTCAGAACTGTTTATGCAGATATTTCTTATAGCGTGGAAATCAAGATTTTTAGAAAAGACAAGAAAACAAAAACAAAAAAGTATCATATCCACAAATTTGAAATAATCCACTTTTCTTCAAGTGGGAAATAAACTGAATATGTTCATTTATGTACGTTTTCCCTTTGTTAAGGATGTTTTTAATATAATGGAAAATGGACTTAAAGGTGTGTTTGATCTACAGGAACTAAACTGCATCATCTGCAAATATGGATTTTCCTCAAATTAGTGCAAAAGGAAAAAAAGAGCTGAGGCACAAGAACATTTAGACTCGGATATTTTTCAGCAGCCTGTCGCAAAAAGAAAATATATAGAGTTAAACGGAATATGGCTTCGAGTGGGCGGTGACAAGTGGAAGCCATTTTGAATAATTTCATTGGAAATATACAGGTGAATCTTGCGTTTTTCACTTTCTCTGATTCTATCGTCACAACTTTCTTGAGAAAAATAACCCAAATCTGTGTTTTATATACGTTTATATATGAAATATTCAACATCATTTCTTTTAAATATATATATTTTTTAAATCTGGGCAATAAAAGGCAGGACATTTTCTTTGGCTTGACTGAGCTTGACGTCTGGCTCAAGCTCCACCCTGGATCAGGCACTTATGGCTTTATACTTCATCATTATCAATACAATGATGATGATTATTGTGATTGTTATTATGATGAGTCATGTTTTCATTCTTGTTAGTTTGTGTGTGTGTTTCCAATAGAAACTGATCAACAGCAGCTTCTAAACAAATGAGCCTGGACACAGAAAATATAAAACAGTGAGATATAAAACATATAAAAGGAAGATAAAAGCACCGACATCGTCCTCTACTCCGTCAGGTACATGGCTACGTCGAGGGGAGGAGTCGAGAAGATTCCACGCAACTCCGCCGAGAGTCTCTCATCCTGCGGGAAGAAGACGGGGAAACTACGTAAATAAGAGTCTGTTTTCATCGATAAAGTTTTGTCTTTTTGCAGCCAGTTTGGACCAAAGAGGCAGAAGGATCAAAGTGTTTAGTTTGATGCCACAATGAAGCGATACACTGATGTCATGCGTGCGGCGTTTAGACGGGTGAGTGCTAACGGTGGTTAGCCTGATTAGCTTCCGGCAGCATTAGCATTACAACAAAGGAAGGCGTGAGCTCGTGTTCACCTGTGTCTGTCTGTGGTTTTCCTGGTAGTGCTGAACGTTGAATGGGCGCTCGGGCGCCGCCATGATGTTGCCGTTCTCCTGGTTGGCTGCGGCCGGGAAGCAGCAGGAGCTCTGAAGAGAACCGGGATCCAGCGGCGCCTCCGTCTGCCTCTGGCCCTGCGAGAGCACGTCGCCCCCTGCTGGACCGGAGGGGAAGTGCTGGGCGTACATGCAGCTGCTCTGCGAGGAGGCCTGGCCGCACGCCAGCCCCCCCTGCTGCTGGACGTGGTTGAGTCCGTTCACTCGCCGCGGCCACGGGCCGGCGTTGGGGAATGTGTGCGCCAGGGGCTCGTGGCCGTTGGGCACGCCGCCGGCGTGGGACAGTTTCTGGGGCCACTGCGGCAGTCTGTGCGCCTCGAAGGGGGCGTTTCCCTGCAGAGAACCGGCGGCGAAGGGGACGAGAATATTGGGCGGGGTGGGGGAGGTTCTCAGGGCGTTGCAAGGAATGAGAGGGGGCAACATATCCGCCACGCCGGCGGGAGCCTGCAGGGCGCCGGCCGGGAGCTGCATGGACTGAGTCTGGGCGGGAACTCCCTGAGCGGCGCCCACCCGACCACACGGCGGAAAGGGCGGCGTGGCATCGGGCACGACCAGCTCGGGGAGCTCGATGGAGGCGCTGAAAATGTCCGGGAGCTGCAGCTGAGGCAGGCTGGCGCTGGCCGCGCCCTCGAGCCCCTGGTGCGAGAGTCTCTGGGCGCCGCTGAAGGCGGAGTCCAGTAAAGCCGGGCGAGCGTAGATCCCGTTCTTCGGGGAGTAAACCGGATCGGGACTCTGCGTCTTGAACAGCTGCGCTTCCAACGGAGGCGAGTGTGGATTGTTGTTGGGGCGCTTGGCGTCCGCCCCCTCCCCCCCCTTCCCCT
>JAFBJT010111398.1:20000-22146 GCA_016785325.1 Chascanopsetta lugubris | reverse complement strand
TGTTGGTCTCTGTCTCTCACTTTTTATGAGGTCACTTCCTGTTTTAGTTTATTATTGATTTATTCTTTTTAATCTCCATTCAATAAAATCACATTCCATGTGTTTGATGTCACTGAAGAGATGTGGCATCAAACTCCTGAAAGTTTGATTTATTTTTATCAAGAAAAAAAAAATGTAAATGAAAAAAAAATAAAACCAAAGAAATCAAAAGAACGGAGTCCTTCGCCTCGTCTCTCCCTCACCCAAGAGAAGAGGAGCGATGGACGGCGTCGGGACGTCTGAGGTTCGATTCCCATCAGGATCCGAATGTGGCAGGAAGTGGGGAAGACATGTTGATGAACTCAGCTGCCAGATAAAGCTCCTCCCGCTCGCCCTCATCATCACGGGCCGACGACTCCTCGCTCTTTAAAGGTGCACCCGTGCCTTTCCAGGCCACCTCCTGTCCGTGTCCGTGGCGTGTTCCTGCCGTGTTGAGCGTGCGTGCGCCCGCTCCTGCGCGGGGGGGGGGGGGGCCGGGGGGGGGGGGGGGGGGGGGGGGTCAGAGCGTGGTGGCGGACTTGACCTTGGAGGAGAGGACCTGCCTGAACCTCCTCTTCAGCTCCTGCATGTTGGGGGATTTGGGGCGAGCCAGGTGGAGGCCGCCCCGCCGCTTCTCGCCGTTTCCTCCGCCCAGAGCTCGGATCACCTGCGCCACACACAAGGTTTTTTTCTAAGCTTCAAAATATCTGATGTTCCATCGTATCATTTTCTTCAGGGTGAAGACACAGTTAAAGGTGCAGTGCGTAAGACTTGGTGCCATCTGGAGGCGAGGTTGCACGTCGCGCCCCTCTGAACATGGGGAGAACCTGAAGCTCCACTTCAGTTGTTGTTCAAACTCAAAAGATGTTTAGCGCGTCCGCTTTTACTGCTGTAAAAACATGGCCGCCCCCGTGGAGAGGAGCCACTCCTCATGTAAATATACATTAAAGCGCTCACTGAAGGGAAACAGGTAAAAAAACAACAAAAACATTGCGGTGATTCTAAATTCATGAAAATGTCAGCGTGTCATTGTTTTCGTGATCTTTAGAGGTGACAAAAATGACCCAAATCCTACAGACTGCACCTTTAATTTTGAGTTCCCAGGAAGTGAAACAAAAAATGGACGCCCTGTGGAAAGACACATTTGAAAAGGCCGTTTTCCAGCCGTTAAAAAAAGGCCCCACCTCCTGACACAGATGCAGGAAGGCGGCGTGGACTCCGTCGTGGTTCTCTCTGGCCGAGGCCTCGAAGTAGACTCCTCCTGTGGGCGGAGTCAGAGCAGGGGGCGTCACAACGCGTCTTCGCAGATAACGACATTCCTGCCTCATTACAGCAGAGAGCAGATAAGACGGATGGGTCAGACCCGTGATTGGGCGGGTCTGGGAGGAGGCGGGACCACCACTCGGGGCTGAATTCTGTTATGGGGGGTGGAGCCAGTGGGTTCATCCTCTGGGAACCATGAATATCAGAGCAGTGACGGCTGAGTGGGAGAGCCTGCAGTTCACAGGGTGGCCACATGAGGCAGTCAATCCCCACAGACTCCCATGTTACCACGACAACTGCACAGGGGGCGGGGCTTATCTCGATTCTATCCGGGTGTGAAAGTGTGCATAATAAATGAGGGGGTGTGGCCTCTGGAGTGGCCTGTGGACGCTGCGACGGCACCACGGGCCCACCCCAGCTCTATCTGAGCCCCGCCTCTTTGCCCTTCTTTGGATGAACCAGGAAGTGGGAGGAGTTAGGCATTGGGCAGATTCTCGCTATTAGCCTCGAGCAAAGTGTTGCTGTGACGCCAGAGAGAAACAGGAAGTGGAGGGAGAGGAAGCGCTCACCTAAGGAGGCTGCGAGCGCCTCTCCCTCGTCGGCGCTCACCTGTCGCGCGCGCAGCAGGTCGCTCTTGTTCCCCACCTGCAGCACAGGGCAGATTAACAGCAGATTACAGGACATGGGATTAGGGCGAGGCTCCCGAGCAGCGCCGAAACCACTCATCCCTTCACCGACGCTGACGGGTTAGGAAAACGACTCCATTACAGTTTTCCCGAATCGAATCGTTAAAGGTGCAGTGTGCGCTGCTGTAACAACATGGCCGCCCCCGGAGAGCGGAGCCGCTCCTCATGCCAAAATACAT
>JAFBJT010111398.1:0-15000 GCA_016785325.1 Chascanopsetta lugubris | reverse complement strand
TTGGTTCGAACTGCGGGTTCACGTCATTTATCATTCTGTTCGAACGTTTGTCAATATTGATTGTTCATCTTGTCTCACTTCCTGTTTACTCGGTCAACCTGCCGACGTGTGTGAGCTCAGTTAGCATCGCCCTGTTTCTACACACACACACACACAAACGCACACACAAACGCACACACACACACACACACACACACACACAGCTCCTCACCGCTTCAACACAACAGGAGGAAAACAACACAAACTTCTCACACTCACGTTTTCTTCCCGTTTTCTCCGATAAGGTTCAGCTGCGTAGCGTCACTGCAGCTCCAGGCATCTCTACTCAGCCATTTCCGGGTTGCCCTGCGTAATGACGTATAAACGTAGGGTACCCCCACCTCTGATTGGCTGACCACGGACTTTGAGCCTAAGATGTGCACCAATCGAAGGGGAGAAGAGGCGGGACTTCCACCTCTTGGGTTGGAAATTGAAAACTGAAAGTTGGTGTTGACGCAGGTGACGTGCTGACGTCATCCGGCACCGTGACAGAGGAACAGGTCAGGAGTTTAGTAACGTCTTGTTTTATTTTCGTATTTTGTTTTTCATCTCTGATTTTTAATAAATATAATTGGGTGAAACTCGACCTCAAATAAAACAAAGGTCAGAAGACACAAACACCCCCCTGCGTCCTGTCTGACCTGCTGTGGTGCGCCCCCTGCTGGAGGTTAACTCCACGTGACTACGGTTTGGTCTTGAAGGTGCATTAGGAAACTTCTCTAAAAACATATTTTAAAGCGAGTAAAGTTTGTTAAAAATCCAACATGAAGCACGATGTCATCAGTCAATTTCTTCTATTTCATGTTAACAGGTCAGATAGTATGTGATGAAAAAATATATATTTACATTGTACGATCGTATCTGATCTAATCTTATCATGTCTGATATTATATTATATGTTATAAAGAATCCAACCGTGTGGTCACCATCGCCACCATCGCTGCAGACTGCACATCCCCTCTCTGCCACAGGGGTCGCTATGAACAACCACTTTAGTGAAGTTCCCTCCCACTGCTTTAAAGATGTAGTGTGCAAGAATGTTCTACAATTATTATGAGACAGTCAAATAACGAAAAATGCTAAATAACTAGTAAATAAAGTTATTTCTATGTTCACACACTGCCACAAACTCTCTGTATAATATCTATACACATAAAACATGAATAATATCTATACACATATAATATATATGATATATATTTTGATTTTTCCTGCTTCACAAACTCTGAGGACGGACGTTGCTCATGTTACATCAATGTTTTTGTGTGTTTTCCCGAAGGTTCTGAGACTAATTACCATCACTTATGTGTGTGTGTGTGTGTGTGTGTGTGTGTGTGTGTGTGTGTGTGTGTGTGTGTGTGTATGTGTTGTGGGAGACGATAGAGGAATCACACCCTAAAAGATGATTCACAGCCAAAACAAAATGCGTTTTTTTAAAGGTGCGCTGTGTCAAATTTAGGACAAATGGAAAATGATCAAATTAAATTTCAAATTCTATGATCACATGACATGCTTTCGGTGTGTGTGTGTGTGTGTGTGTGTGTGTGTGTGTGTGTGTGTGTTGTGGGGACGATAGAGGAATCACACCCTAAAAGATGATTCACAGCCAAAACACATGAGGTTTCAATTTGAAGAGAGAGAAAACACGCAGAGACACAGTTCATTGCCCCAGGACATAATGTTTAAATGTGTGTGTGTGTGTGTGTGTGTGTGTGTGTGTGTGTGTGTGTGTGCGTGTGTGTGTGTGTCACACAGTGACAGATAAAGCACAGAGCAGACCTCCCCGGCAGATCACAGCTTCTTGACTTCCAGAGCAGACCACCGTCACCTGGTGGACTGACCCCAGAGATGAGGCTCCGTGGCTGGGCTGCGGCTCAGTGTCTCCTGGTTCTCCTGGTTCTCCTGGTTCTCCTCCTCCACGTCCGAGCAGCAGAGCAGCATCAACCCAGAGAGAGACACTACTACGTCGCTGCCGTGGAGATCGAGTGGAATTACTCTGGCAATGACACACACAGGTCGGACACTGATTTGATCATTCGAACGTTAAGAATGAGACATGTAGCAGGTTGTAAACAGCTTTTTCTGAGATTTGAAATGTATATTTTCATTTTTTATGATGTTTAGCTGTTGAAGTTTTGAATACCGTCTAATCTAATCTGAGAGGCGGTTGTCATTGTGTGTCAGAGGTTGCTTGTGTCCTCGAATGGATCAGTCTGTCCCTTCTTTGCTTTTTGATCTCAGTTCTAATCGACTGGAACAGCCTCTCATCTTGTTTTTCAGATTTGAACTTTACAAATCTCGACTCATTTCTCATTTTCCGTGATGACGAATGTTTCGAATGTTTCCACCATTCCTCAGGTTTGGTGGCTCCTATAAGAAAGTGGTTTTTCGGGAGTATGATGAAGATTTCAGGCATCAGAAGACTCATCCCTCCTGGTTAGGTAAACACCAAATACACTGTCCTCTTCTTATGAACCATTATATGTATGTATATATATATATATATATATACATATATACATATGAACATGACGTTTAAAGTTAAAACAAACCAGACGAGGTAAAACACTGGATGACGAGGATGTTAAGATCAAAGACACGTGAATATATCTCACATTCCAACAGTGTATGAGTGGTATTTCATATTTAATGAACGATGATGTAACTGGTGTGAGACGCACGCTGAGGTGAGTGAGAGTGATGGATGGATGTTGAAACCGAGTCTGGTGGAAAACACAGAAGAAGAATCAGGATGCGTCATGATGGACTGAGCTCATCGCTGCTGTTGTGTGATGATCAACACACACTCACACACACACACACACACACACACACACACAGTGTTGTCAGGTGTAAACATGTTTGCGTCTGCAGGTCTGCTGGGACCGACCCTGAGGGCCGAGGAGGGCGAGGTCATCGTGGTCACCTTCAGGAACACGGCCACGGAGGCGCTCAGCCTTCACCCGCACGGCGTCGCTTACGGGAAACAGTCTGAGGGTGGGTGTTCCAGAGCAGCGCAGAGACAAACCCAGAGACCCACCACTGAGTGTGTGTGTGTGTGTGTGTGAGAGAGAGAGAGGGTCACAGCAGGAGCTCATGATGTTACTCATTCCAATAATCACACAGGATTGACCAACACATCAAACAAGCTTGTTTGTCTTTTTCTGAAATATTAACCCAGACAGTCCGATTATCAAAGTACTGAAGTCCAGAGGACGATTCCCCCAAACCAGCCGTGTCTCTGTGTCCACACGTCCATTCTAAATAAGAGATTAGACCGGGGCTTCGGGAAATTAGGATTAAATGTTCCTTCTCTTGTGTCGGGAAATGTAATGAAAGAGCAGCTTGAGGGAGAAAAGCAGGTTTTTAATCAGACTGTTATTTCCTCGGACCCCGGCACAGTTTGTCCGGTCCGACTCTGGAGGCCACGCCTCCTCCTCAAACACACAAGCTCAAACACAATCCTCCGCACAGATCAAGGAAGAGATCGTCTAATTTTGGTGCCGATCACTCTCATCAATATTGTGAAACATGTTGATTTTATACTGAGCCCAAAGAGGAAAGCGGATTGGAGCAGCTCCTCCAGCCGAGAGAGAAGATGAGACATAGAAGTAAATAGACGACTATGGAAGACGTGTGAAGATACAATCACACAGACACAGCTGGAGGTCTGAGAATGGAATGAACTTATTTAAAACATTTACATCTGTACAAATGTGTGTGTAAGAAAATATAAAGTCTTTAAATGTAAAGATCAATAAGGACGAGAGTCTCAGTTTCTTCCATTCTCTTTTCCTCTGTATTTTCTCAGGAGCTCATTATTTCGACAACACGTCCCAGAAAGAGAAAGAGGACGACGTGGTGCATCCGGGCAGCGAACACATGTACTTCTGGGAGGTGACGTCGGACGTGTCGCCGCAGCCGGACGACCCCACCTGTCTCACCTACACCTACATCTCGCACCAGAACGTGGTGGAGGACTTTAACTCCGGCCTGATCGGGACGCTGCTCATCTGTAAACCAGGTGAGAGGCGAACAGCTGACCTCCGTCCAGAAGGTCACGGGGTCGGGGATTCTGACCCCACTGTCCCGTGTCTCTGCTCCACGTAGGCAGCCTGGACGAGTTCGGGAAACAGATCGGAGTCGACCACGAGTTGGTTTTCCTCTTTGGGGTTTTTGACGAGAAGGAGAGCAAGAACAAAGTCGACGCCCCCGCCCCCGGAGGCCACGCCCCCGACAACCCCGTCAAATACACCATCAACGGATTCACGGCGGGATCCATGCCTGGTCAGTCACACTCTCACAGTCAGTCAAGAGATGATCAATCACTTTAAAGGTGCAGTGTGTACGATTCCAGGTGCAATAACTCAGAAACAGAACAGAAACAAAAGAGAACAAAGACTTTAAAGGAACAGTGTGAAGAACTGAGCGACTCTTAAAGCTGCATGTTACGGCTGAATACCTCCGACTTAACCTTCCATTCATCTTTAGTATTGTTTCTTTTGTTTTTTCCATTCCATTCAAAGTCTGAAGGAGAAGTTGTAGCAGCCTTCAGTTCCCATTAAACTGAAAAAGTATTTAGTTTGTCTATTCTGGGCTCCTGTAGAAAGATGGTGGTGTAACATGGCGCCCTCTAGTGGAGAGGACAGGCTCTTGATGTCAATATAAAGGGCCCATTCTAGTTTAATTAAAAAAACAGTACAATCAGGTGATAATATACTAATAAAAACATTAGGATCATTATTTCACCTTCACGTAATAATTGAGACAATTCTATCTACATTTTACACACTCCACCTTTAACACACACACACACACACACACACACACACACACACACACACACACACACACACTGTGGCCCCTCTGGTGAGTAACAGGAACAGATCTGAAACCCTCTGTGGGTGTAGAATATGATGTAACTCCACCACTTTTCCAAGAATTCCTTGTTTTCATTTGAAGTGACACACTGGTGGAGTTTTACACAGCGGGTTTTCTGTGTCACACACACACACACACACACACACACACACACACTAACTGTAGATGAAGAGACCAGACAGCTGTAAAACCATCCCCCTAAAAATAAACAACCCCTAAAACCTGGTTTTGTCGATTCTGAGAAATTGAAACATTCGGTTTCACTGAATCTGTCTGAGAAATCAACTTATCTGAGAAGAAAAGGAAATACAATCAAAGTAATTCTACTTCCATAGATTGATGTGACCACATTACAGACTGCACCTTTAATACGACCGCGGTGCTTTTTCTTTAAATCAATGATCAGGGTGTAAATTTAGCACCGTGGCACAAACGTCCTCCCTCTGCTGCTCCTACGTAAACACACGGTGGGTGAGAACCGAACCTGTGACCACTCCCCCTGCGTGGACCACGACGAGACCAAACACACAACGTGACCACCACTTCCTGTTTCCCTCCAGATGTGAGCGTGTGCGCCCACGCCTCCGTCAGCCTGCACCTGCTGGGCATGAGTTCGGAGCCCGAGGTTTTCTCCGTGCACGTGAACGGGCAGGTGCTGCAGCACAACGGACACAAGGTGTCGTCCGTGGGTCTGATCAGCGGCTCCACCGCCACCGCCGGCATGGTGGCGGTGCACCCGGGCCGCTGGCTCATCCAATCACACACCAGCAAACACATCCAAGGTTCAGAGTCTGACAGACACACGACGACCTCCGGCCTGATGTTTGTCACTCTGAGTAACTGCGCCTCCTCGACCCCTCAGCTGGCATGTACGGATTCCTGGACGTGAAGACGTGCGATGGGTTCGAGGCCCCGCAGAGACGGATGACTATCGCTCAGAGGAGAGAGAGCAGGGAGTGGACGTACTTCATCGCCGCTGAGGAGGTTATCTGGGACTACGCGCCCACCGTGCACGAACACGTTGATGAGTGAGAGACCAGCTCCGTTTAACCGCTGCATCTGAATCCGTCTGCTTTCACTCTCCTGCTCTTTGAACTGGAGGAAAAACCTTTTCGCTCATTCAAAACCTCTTTGTTGTCAAAGTCATTGTCCCGCTTATCTCGCCGCGCAGGGACTTCAAGCTCCGCTACTTGAAACAGTCGGCGACGCGCATCGGTCAGAGGTACAAGAAGGCGGTGTACACGCTGTACAACAACGCCTCCTTCAGCACCAGGACGGAGAGCAGGCAGAGGAGGAACGAGCTGGGAATCCTGGGCCCGGTGATCCGAGCGCAGATCAGAGACGTGATCAAAGTGAGGGAGCGTTGTTTGAAATCTTCATGGGGCTGGAGTTCACTTTGTTGCTCCAACAGCCTCCTGTGCTTTGACAGGTTGTTTTTAAGAACATGGCGTCCAGGCCCTACAGCATCTACCCACACGGACTGACAATCATGAAGTCTGAGGAAGGAGTCAACTACCCAGACGGAGGTACCACCTCTTCACACCACAACAAACACCTTCATTCAACCCTCCGGTATCTGATGGGCTGCGTTATGATGCGGTTGCCAGGCAACCATTCCCACAGCGTTCAGCCAGGTGAGACCTACACCTACGTGTGGAGGGTGGTGGAGGAGGACGAGCCATTGGACGGAGACTCTCGCTGTCTGACCAGGATGTACCACAGCGCCGTGGACACGCCCCGAGACATCGCCTCAGGACTGATCGGACAGATCCTCATCTGCAAGAGTCAGTCGCTCAACGTCAGGAACGTGCAGGTGAAACACCTCATTGACCAGACGTTCCCGGAATCTTAGCATTAGCATGTTAGCAAAGGGTACTTTGATTAGGAAGAACAAACTAAAATCTTTGCGTAAATGATGACAGACCTCCAAAGGGAATTCCTACAGTGTGTTAAAGCCAAACAAAATAAAGTCAAAGTCAAAAGTTATAAATGCTGTGTTCTATAGACTGAAGTAGTTTTATTCGGTTTCTCCAGCTGAAAGCAGACAAGGAGCAACACGCCATCTTTGCTGTGTTCGATGAAAACAAGAGCTGGTACCTGGATTACAACATCCGTCACTACGCTGATCGAAGCAGGGTCAACGTGGCGGATCCAGAGTTCTATAAATCCAATGTCAAGCACAGTGAGTATTTGTGAGCCAGCGAACGCTGCGGCACCTGCAGGCGTTCGAGTATAAAACTCTAATGTGACGCTCGTTTCCTCACAGCGATTAACGGTTACATGTTCGAGAGCGGCCCCTTGCTCGGCTTCTGTAACGGCGAGATCACGACCTGGCACGTGTCGAGCGTGGGAGCACAGGACTACATCCAGACAGCCACGTTCTACGGACACACGTTCGAGCTGAACGAGCGGACGGAGGACTTCCTCAGCCTCTATCCCATGACTGGAGAAACCATCACCATGAACATGGACAACATCGGTTCGTTGGAGCGAACACGCTGAAAGCAGAACACACACATACACGGTATCGAAGATGCAATGTGCAATAGGTGCTAACTATTGGTAGGTGACGCTGATCCAAATCCTGTTCTAGGGACAGTCAAGTATTCAACTTAAAGGTGCAGTGTGTGAGATGTGGTGACCTCTCGTGGGGAAGTGTCATGTTGTATCATCACCTCACCCTCACTCTTCTGAACATGAGGAGAACCTGTGCTCCACTTCACTTGTTGTTAAAACTCGATAGATGTTTGGTACGTCCACTGTTACTACTGTAAAAACATGGCCGCCCCCACAGAGAGGAGCCACTCCTCATGTAAATATACATTAAAGGGCTCATTAAAAGGTAATGAGAAAACATAAGCCATTTTGGGTGATTATAACTTCATGAAAATGTCAGAATTTAATTGTTTTGTTAAGTTTTTAGCAGTGACAAAAATGACAGAAATCTTACACAACTATTAAAATCTATAACAGATGATTTCTGGTTATCTCTTCCACAGGTATCTGGCTCCTGGCCTCCCTGAGTTCCCACGACACGACGAAGGGAATGCGCGTGAAGTTCCAGGATGTCGAGTGCTATCGTGACTACCAGTACGAGTACGGCGACTACGACAACACGGCGCCCAAAGAATTCAACGAGTGGAATCTTCCCAGTCTAGATGACATCAAGAAGAAGGAGGAGGAGCAGAAACCGACTCTTAAAGTGGTGACGGAGACGGACATGTACACGGACATGTTTGCGGAGGAGTTGGGTCTCAGGTCTCTGAAGAACCAAACTCTGGAGTCGGACGCGGACAAGCTGGATCTCTCGTTCCTCGACTATGATGCCGTCGATGTGCCTGACGGAGACACTGAGCTTATCAGCCTGAAGTCCAACAAAACAACAACAAACAAAACCTCCAACCCAAAACCACACACCGTGAATGGGACACTATCTTCACACCGTACAGAGTTCAATCGAGTTAACGTCTCATTGTTCAATTTTCTGAACCAAAGCAGGAGTGAGAACACAACTCACGTAGACAATACAAGTTCCACACTCATTTCCAATGGTTCTACACCACTGAAAATGGAGAACACAACAGCATCATATGGTCAAAACAGATCATTAAGTAATGACAGTTTGACTAAAAATGGAAATGTCTCCCAAAATGTCTCCAACCCTACAAATAATACTGCATCTGAGATGAAGACCTCAACGGTCCTGAATGCTACAGAACCATCAGGAGCTGGGAGTCTGTCTGCAGAGTTTATCAACAGACAAATCAATAATTTGATGGAAGTGTTACGAGGTATTATAAATGGTACAGTAACAGTTCAAGCTACAGCAAATACTACAGGGACAGTACAAGATACAGCAAATACTACAGGGACAGTACAAGATACAGCAAATACTACAGGGAGGGACAGTACAAGATACAGCAAATACTACAGGGACAGTACAAGATACAGCAAATACTACAGGGACAGTACAAGATACAGCAAATACTACAGGGACAGTGCAAGAAACTACAAATCTGACAGTGATGGTGCAAGGAACTCATAATGGTACAGGAGCTACAAATCTTACAGTACCTGGAAATGCAAGTTCCCTCTTTGAGATCGGAAGAATCAGAGGAACCCTGACTGATGATAATCAGACGAGCATGAGAACAGTCTTGGAAGTCGACTCTGAGGAACAACACACCAGAGGAGATGTGTTTTCTTACTCTGTGCCGCAGTCCAGATCCAACAGCATCCCCAGTCCTTCGGACCCACAAGGGACAGAAGAGAATAACACGATACCTGCTAACGTGTCCTCCGCTGTGGAGACAAACCACTCACTGTCCAGCCGGGAGATAAGAGATAAGGACACGTCATCTCTTTTTGGCAACTTGAACGACACCTCTGCGAAAATGACCTCCAATGTGACTGTAACAGTTAGCATCAACTCCAACAACTCCTCCAACAACCCAGGACTAAGCAGAAGTTCTGAGGAGCTCAGTGCCTCAGAGAGTGAAGAGGTTTTCATCTACCTCAGAGAAAACCACACAGAAGTGATTAAAACCACCTCTGTGAAAACACAAGGCTACAACTGGACTTATGAAGGAACTCACCAAACAGAACCAATGGAGATTCCAGACCATATGGTGAAATATTTCAAGAAGCCCACCCCTCCATCAACACCAGCTCCCACGAAGAAGACGAAGACGGTCAACTTACGACAGAAGCCTCATAAGGGCGAAGGCTTGAAGACAAAGAGAAGGAAAACGTACAAGCCCGTGGCCCGGAGCGGTTTACCCTTCTCTCCTCGGGGATTCAATCCCGGTATGGGACCACGTGGGGCACGACCCAATGTACCTCTGCCTGTCTCGGATGAGGAGGAGCTTATTAACAAGCCTTTGATCATCGGCTTGCCACGCCCTGATTTCAGCGACTACGAGCTGTACATTCCCGGAGATGAACCGGATCATCTGGGGATGGATGCGCAAGACGTGAACGCTGATGAGTACGAGTATGTGACCTTCAAAGACCCCTACAGCAGCCATGAGGACATGAAGAACCTCAACCTGGATGAGACCTCCAAATACTACTTAAAATTCTCAGGGCCCAGTGTCAAGACATATTTCATCTCTGCAGAGGAGGTGGAGTGGGACTACAGCGGCTACGGGCAGAGGTAAGCTCAGACATTGGGGAAGATCGATGTTTAAACGTTGTACTGTGAATATAAATACAATAAGCGACAAAACACGTATGTTACTGCAACAGGCGCCAAGACAAAGAAGAACTCAACACCCGAAAAACCAAGTTCACCAAGGTGGTTTTCCGGGGTTACACCGACAGTAGCTTTAGGACACCTGATGTCCGCGGAGAGATAAATGAGCACCTGGGAATCTTGGGACCGGTCATCAAGGCAGAGGTTAAACAAAGCATCATGGTGAGGTGCTAATGATGCTAATTATACATGCTAACAATGTGACTGAGTGAATACAGAGATTGGTGACAGCCTCGAGTCATAAGTCAGACTCAGGGAACAGTAAAGAATGACTGCATCCAACACTTTGTCTTTCAGGTGGTGTTCAGGAACAACGCTAACCGGCCGTATTCCATCCACCCAAATGGTGTCACCTACACCAAGCAGACAGAGGGTCTCTCCTACGAGGACAGCTCCAAGTACTGGTACAAGTATGACAACGAGGTTCAACCCAACTCCACCTTCACTTATTTATGGAACGTTCCTGATGCGGTCGGGCCAAAGCCGGGCGAGTCTCATTGTCGGACCTGGGCCTACTACTCAGGTGTCAATCCTGTGAGTAACAAAGCTACTGGACGGGACACTGACAGTAAAACTCAGATTTGCACTAAGGTAAATTTGACAGAAAGTAAAGACCACGTTTTTGTCTCTGTCTCCCAGGAGAGGGACATCCACTCTGGCCTGATTGGGCCTCTGCTGGTGTGTCGGGCGGGAACTTTGAACGGGACCTTACAAAACATGAGGGAGTTCATGCTGCTGTTCATGACGTTTGATGAGTCTCAGAGTTGGTACTTTGAGAAAAACCACGAGAAGACTCAGAGGCAAAGTCGGAGGAGAAACTTTGACCCCTACTATAGAGACAAAGTCAAATTCCACAGTAAATAATTTTGTCTGATGAAACATTCCTCCAGCTAACGTCTCTTCATACATCTGTCCAGAGTTGGTGATGTAATAATGTGCTGCTTCTTCAGCCATCAACGGGATCATTTACAACCTGAAGGGTCTGAGGATGTACACCAACCAGCTGGTGCGCTGGCACCTGATCAACATGGGTTCTCCCAAGGACTTTCAGAGCGTCCACTTCCACGGTCAGACATTCCTGCACAAGAAAACCACCAGCTACCGACAGGCCGTCTACGCTCTGCTGCCTGGTGAGAAGCGCACCGTCCCAGGCTCAGTTCACATCACTCGGATCTTAGTTTTTCAAGGTTGCGAGGACATGAGGTTACGATTGTCCAGTCAGATTTGGGTCGCGTCAGTAAGTCAGATACATATCTGACGTATTATAATGTTTTACATCATTTAGTAACCACACCGTCTTTACAGGAAGCTTTGCGACTCTGGAGATGTACCCATCCAAACCTGGTCTGTGGCAGCTGGAGACCGAAGTTGGCATAAACCAGAAGATGGGAATGCAAACTCTCTTCCTGGTTCTTGACAACGGTACAGTCTAATTAATTCTGATTATCATCATATTTACATGTTTTTATATGGTGTATAAATGTTGTTTACTTACTCGTGTCCCCTGTCAGACTGTTTCCGTCCGCTGGGTCTTGAATCAGGCAGCGTGAAAGATTCACAAATCACAGCCATCAACACCAGAGGTTTGTCTGCTCCGTCGGCATCCGTCTGTCACGACATAATACAGTGAAATTACTGCATGGCTGAAGTTACGCCTTAAAGGGGCGGTATCTGTTTTGAACTTATCAAAAAGTGAAGCTGTAGAGGGCGCTGCTGCTCACTGAAAGTGTCACATGCTGCTTTGAAGCTTCAAGTAAAGATGGAGTCTCCGTGTTTCCAGGATACTGGGAGCCATATCTGGCCAGACTCAACAATCAGGGTCAATACAACGCCTGGAGCACGGACCTGAACAACAGCTGGATTCAGGTGGGGGACATGTGCTTTATAACTTTATATTTGCATATATGTGTTAGTTGTCCGTGTGAATGTAAAGTGTGTCCTCCCTCTCTGTGCAGGTGGACTTCCAGCGGCCGGTAGTGATCAGTCAGGTGGCCACTCAGGGCGCCAGACAGATGCTCTACCAGCAGTTCGTGGTCAAGTACTTCATCTCCTACAGCACCGACCGCAAGAAGTGGATCTTCTACAAGGGCGACAGCAAGGACCTCAGGAAGGTGTGCGCAGGCTTTGTTTGTTTCTGGCTCAGGCCGAGAACTTTCTGAACTCTGAAACACTAAGTGTGTGTTTCACTCTGTGTGCAGGTATTCCCTGGGAACCAGGAAGCCTACAATAGCAATACGAACACCTTCTTCCCTCCGATGATCGGTCGCTTCGTCAGGCTCCACCCCATCAACTGGTACCAAAAGGCCACGCTTCGAATGGAGTTCTACGGCTGCGAGCTGGACGGTGAGATCCGCTTCACTGTAAACCTGATGAATTCCACCGGATAGAACTTGACTTCACTGACCCGCGGTCTCTCAGGCTGCTCGGTGCCTCTGGGGATAGAGAGCGGCCTCATTCAGGACCATCACATCACCGCCAGCTCCGTGGCCTCCAGCTGGTACTCGGGACCCTGGAGACCTTCACTGGCGCGGCTCAACAAACAGGGCACCATCAACGCGTGGCAGGCCAAGGTACCGCCTCGGGTTTCAAGTTGGAGGCACATGGTCACGCGGTGTCTGGTTATATATTTATTATCTACAACCCTAATCCGAACTGTCTATTGATCCCTAACCCACTTCACGTGTACTGTACATTAACGGTGAGAGAGGACAGAATATGATGTCAATGTTAGATCCACCGACTGCAGGGAGATTCCAAAGTCTTCTTCTCTCGTCCACAGAATAACGACATGACCCAGTGGCTGCAGGTGGAGCTGTCTCAGGTGAGGAAGATCACAGGTATAATCACACAGGGAGCCAAGGCTCTGGGCAGAGAGATGTACGTCATGTCCTACACGCTGCAGCACAGCCACGACGGCCTCCACTGGACCCAGTACACGGACGACGAGGATCTCCTGTACAAGGTGAGCTGCAGCACCGACACCTGGTGAACACCTGAACAGCACCTGGAGGTTTTCTGATCCATGTCTCCTCCGACTCAGACCTTCTCTGGAAACACCAACAACAACGACCACGTGAAGAACTACATCTACCCTCCCATTTTCTCCCGCTTCATCCGAATCATCCCCCGCAGCTGGATGAACTCCATCACCATGAGGATAGAGCTGCTGGGCTGTGACTTTGAGTGACACACACACACACACACACACACACACACACACACACACACAACAGCAGCCTCCCTGGTGTTGGGGATTTGAGGATGAAGTCAGTATAAAGCCTGTTCCCATTCATTTGAACGACCAACTGACATGAAATAACAGATTTAAGCCTCAACTAAAAACATCCACTCCCTTTGCTGCACATTAAAAATCAACTCAAGTGCATTGAAATAAATGGAAGTAATTCAACAATTTTTTTCTTGCAGCTACTGCCCTTCACCAGTAGGAGGCAGAGCTGCTCCTTTAAAACCATGACCTCTTGCTGAAGCTGCAGCAAATGACCTACTTTGACATCATTTTACAGTCTCTTCAAAATCCAGACATATGAGCGTGATTTGAAAATATTTCCTGCTCTAATGAAGGAAAAATGATATGTGGCTCCGCCCACTGGATAGACGTCAATGTAAAAAGGCCCAATAGAAATCATAAGAGTGAGACAATCACAAAGAATGAAAACAGAGGAAATAAAGATACAACATGTAAACAAACACATGTGGTGTTCACAGCACGATACAATAAATATATTTAAAAATTAAAATACTGCAAATAATGTACGATTGTAGATGAACGCGGAACAGGTATACTGTGATCTTTGCTTTATGATTAATGAAGATAAATAAACATTATACGCATGAACATATGAGGTTTATATGTTTGAGACCACGTCAATTCACCTTGTTATTGATCAGCTGTTTTCATGAGGTACAGTTCTGTCGTTTTTAAATATTCTGTGTATTTCTGAAATGTTTATGTGGAAATGAACAGTGATGAATGTAAATATGTAAGTATAGAGGCCATGTCATTTATTTTGAAATAAATACCATGACAACATAGTTACTTTGAAGTGGTGATGTGTGTGTGAGTGTGTGTGTGCATGTATGTGTCACTGTCTCACTTTTACACAGACCACAGATCACAGGCGGCGATGAAGATGATGAAGATGATGACGATGATGGTGATGATGATGAAGATGATGAAGAAGATGATGATGAATATGATATGATTTAAATACACTGCAGCTGCATCTCCCACCTTCCACCACCAGGTGTCGCCCCAGCTTCAGTTTGGCTCAGCAGAGAGACTCGGACACGCCCTCCTCTGTGCTGGAGGCAGAGCAGCTGAGTGTGACGTCACACCTGAACAGGAAGACAACATGACACATGAGGACAAACATGTTCTCTCTGCTTCTCTAAAATTAAATGCACACATTCTGCTTTTCAAAAATAAATCATCACAACCTCATGACTCACACACCCACACCCACAGACACACACCCACCCCCCCCCCCCCCACACACACACACACACACACCCTACTGGAAATGACACTGAGGTGACTGAACTCTCACTCTTCTATTTTCATCTGCTGTTACAAAGATGATGATGAATTAGATGAAATACTTCTTTTTTCTGTGAATCACTGTACCAGACTCATTACATAGGTGTGTGTGTGTGTGTGTGTGTGTGTGTGTGTGTGTGTGTGTGCATGCGTTAAATATTGAAACAAGTCAAATCTGAAATTTGAACTATGTGTATATCAGGTATAAACTTGTGTCCATTTTGTTTATTTATTTATTCAATATCTTAATTCTTAACTATATTCTATA
>JAFBJT010111397.1:0-11140 GCA_016785325.1 Chascanopsetta lugubris | reverse complement strand
GGGAGGGGGGGGACGTTTAGCGGGGGCGGGGAGGATAAATGATTGAATTCTACTTGGCTAATGAGATTTAAAAAAGGTGCCGAGTGGCTTTCTGCTGGAGAGGGGCCATATGGCCTCGGGGCTCTTTGGGAGCTGGAGCTAAGCCGCCGCGAAGCCCGATTTGTCATATCACCGCGATGAATTATGCCGCCGCCGTAATCACGCTTACAATAACAACGGCGTCAACAAAGCGCTTTACGGCCGTCCCGCGAAGGTCAGGACGAGGGGCGGCACTCCTCCAGGCGGAGGGGGGTGTGCGTGGCGTCGCCGCAGGTGTGGAGAGAGGCGGCGGCGGCGGCGGCGGCGGCGGCGGCGGTGTGACCCCAACACGGCGGTCGGACCCGGCGAGGGAGGGCAGCGAAAGCGTTGCTCACTCGCTTCCCGTTCAATCTTCGTCGATCCTGAATCGGTGCTCTGGAGTCGACATCACCCTTTCACCATATTCACTCGACGGCGCGGCATTCGAGAGGTAACGCTCGGGAGCGTCGTCTCTGCTTTTATCACGGAAAATGTTTTTCGAAAAAAAAAAAAGAAGAATGGGAAAGCGCAAACCGGGGTGAGAGCAGCGGGGGCCGAGACCCGCGCCAAGTCTAATTCCCTTTCAACGCACGGGAGACGGATTCGTTCTTCGGGAATCGATCTCTCGGCAGTGGAAGAGTGTGAAACACCTCTCTGAACGTTCTGAACATTGTGATGTGGGCAACGCGTCGGTTATCAGAGAAAATCCAATCGCTCCCGTCTCAAACACTGGAGAGAACAGAGTGAGAGCAACCTGTTGGAGAGGAGAGACGGAGAGTAGGACTCCTCACGTATCGAGCTATTGAGACACTATCTGTCTGTCTGTGTGTCCAGACCTGTCCCACAATGTCCCTCGCAAAAAAAAAAAAAAAAATATTTTGGTTTGTTGTGCTCCGGTCAAACTATCCATGAGGTTGGAAAACTTTGTGCTCATCCTACCTGGTACATGAGCAATGGAAATTGCATTATCACTGTGGCGAAATTTGCTTCATTTCTTGTCACAATTTAACTTGAATATAAATGAAATGACTTGACTAGTTCGTTTCTTAGGCGTGAACTTGTTGACCGATGTATTACATTAGATTAGAGAAAATTATATTAGAATAAGAACTTTATCAACATTGAATTGGATGTGAGCACTTAAATAACTGCTTCTACAAACATGTGAAGACTAAACAGACTTCAATGTTAAAAAATATTCATGTCAACTTGTATTAAATACCTGTTTGTTTGTTTTTTCAGAATTTCGAGCCATTAATCGTTTACGTGACACTCTCAGAAGAACAGAATGACAGGAACCGGAACGGTCGCTTTACATTAAAGTTCTGGCGACAGGAATGGAAATGATTTCACTCAAATCCTTCACACGGCAGCGTTAACAGTTTGTCAGCCGTGCGCTCGACGGCCGACCGTCACTCAGAGAGAAACCTGCGGCCGTGACATCACCTTCAGATTCGCCGGCCAGAGCTTTGGTGAGACTCTTCAACTGGGGGAAGAATGGAATTCCATCCGGGAGCAGATCCACGACATCTCTCAGGAGATCCATCGACGAGCTGAGGACAGAGTAAGTGAGGATGAAATAACAGTGAGGCACCGGGAGGGGGGGTGGGGGTGGGGGTGGGGGGGGGCAAAAAAGGTAAAGATGGCTGGCTTCGTGTCGATGATACTCACATCTGCAGTTGGGTGGGCAGAGTGAGGAAGGAGAGCACCCCCAGGGCCCCGCTGATGGTGTCTTCCTTGGAGCTGTTCAAAGCCCACGGCAGCTCCCTGGTAGCCCCCGTCAGCACGGTGGTCAGGTCGGGATTGGCGAAGAGCACGTGGAACGTTTCCATCACCTCCTCCGAGGTGGGGGGCACGGCCAGGGCCTCGAACATGGAGCGGTAGTCGATGAAGAACAGGTCGATGAAGTCGTCCATGGGTTCCCTCGCGGGCATCGCGGGGGCCTCGCGTCTGTGCCGGCGCCCGGTCGTGCGGTTGCCGCTCGTCATTCCCTGTCCGGCCATCATGGCGTGCGCCATCGTGGGGTGCGTCGCCATCATGTGGGGTGGAGGCGCGGGAGGGGGGTGGCCGAGGGTGCGCTGCAGCTGCTGCAGCATGGCTATCACGTTCCCGGCCAGGTCGTGGAACAGCTCCGAGTTGCGCGGGAGTTCCACGCTCAGCCTGGCGAGGAGCGACAGCACGCAGCCCGCCACCTCGTACATCCTGTGCGTCAGCTGCAGCAGCAGGTCCACGCCGGACGCCCGGGTGGAGGCCAACCACTGGACGGTGTGCAGCACCTTCCGCACCAGCGCCGCCACCTCGGGGGACGCGAGGATCCCCTCCAGCGCCCGGTAATCCTCGGGATCGTCCCCGAGTATGGCGAGGTCCCGCGCGAACTTGACGAGTCGCCTCATGGCCTGGACGATCGTGGCGTCGTCGAGGAGGGACACGTTCCCCGCCATCACCGAGAGGAGGTCGCCGGTGGTGACGTTGGCCGCCTCGAGGAACGCCGCGAGCGTCTGCGTGACGAGGTCCTGGGCCGCGCTGGCGTTCGTCAGCAGGTGGGAGTTGGAGATGAAGTGGTGCAGCGCCGCCTCCAGGGCGCCCGTGTACGGCTGGAGGGCCGGCGCCACTTCGCTCAGCTCGTTTGCCAGCATGGTGATGGAGGCCAGACTGAGGAGGGGAGATTCGTCAGAGTCAGGGTCAAAACACTTCCCAGTGGGGAAATCCAGGTACTACAACTGCTGCATCCAGTACAAGTGATTGACTGAAATGTCTTATTCGCGTGTGCGAGAGAGACGATAAAATGCAGGTAAACAAACAGCAAAAGAGAATATTTAAAGGTGCAGATGTGTAAGATTTGAGTCATTTTAGTCACTTATATATATTGCAAAACAATTTCAGACAGATATTTTAATGTATTTATAATCACTTCAATGTTGTTGTTTTTTTTCAACTGACCCATAAATGAGCCCGTTAATGTATATATACATGAGGAGAGGGTCTTCTCTACAGGGGCCACCACGTTTATCCAGCAGCCCAGAGTGGACGCACTAAACATCCTTTGAGTGTTAGCGATGACTGAAGTCGAGCATTGGTTCTCCTGCATGTCCAGAGGGGCGAGGTGACGGATACAGCGTGAAGCTTCAGCTCTAGCTGTCACCAAATCGTACACACTGCACCTTTAAAGGTAAGGTAAAGAAAACAGAAAAAAGAAAAAGCAAACAAACGAGAAGTATAACTTGTGTTTTACCTGGAACTTGTATCATTGGTGTTGACGTTAAATGAGAGTAAAAGGTCAACACATACTCCACAAGAACAGAGAACTTTGTTCTTGCTCCCGGGGCAACAAGAACCAAATGCTGTCATTTGGTTCCCGCAGCTCGTTCTCGACACGTCATCTGGGCAGAACTTTGTTCTTGCTCTTGTGTCCGACAGCTGTTGTGTGATTGGTCAGAGATTTGTTCTTGTTCTTGTGAAGTATGACATGTCCTGGCCAGGAATGACTCAGCTCTTGTTCCTGCGTTCACATGTGCACAGGGTGCCACTGTGTTTAGTTTGAGGAGCATCTGAACCACCAGTCCGAGAGCCTGACCGTTATTCAGCCACGGACAGAACGCTGAGGGAACTATGGCGCTGAGAGAGGAGCAATTGCAGAGGGCTAATGATGATGATAAGGATTCGAACGGGCTGAGCGAAGGACCTACGTTCAATTAACGCTATCGACAGTCTGGTGGTTCTGTGGACTTCTGCCGTACGTCGTTGTGAAATACATTTTTGAAAAGCACGACGGACAAATTGGCACATTCTGTCAAACTTTTTTTTTTCTCCTAAACACAAAACTCAACCGACTCCGACTCACTTTTGACCAATAGTGATGTTTCTTCTTCCCTCTTTTCCCCGACAAAGCATTTCGGACTCTTTCCGCCGTGATAAATGATTTATACGTCACGCGGCCGGACCCCTGATTGATTTGCGGCGATATACAGAATGTGATTATCATCACTGCGCCCGGCTCATTATCGCCGCTGGCATAGAAAGGGAAATCCATTTGAAAAGGATATCGCACTTAGCTGAATCATTGTTAAGCCTCCGTCGGTGCAGGATTCTGTGTCTTTCCGCCAGAGTCGCATTAAATGAATCAAGTAAAAGGCACAAGTGGTGGCACCAACGTCCTCCTGAAACTACGCGAGAGTCCAGTCGGCCGGACTGGTGCATCGTGGGTAGTGCTGCGTGCAAGAACGGAGCAGTGAGTCCTCGTACGTTTGATGGGCGTGCGCGAGCGGAAGTGCAGCAGAGGGATTTTCATGGGATGACGAGGATCGTTTGCACAATTGATGCACAGTGATGATGATGAAATGGTTTCTTTAAAAGGTTCATTATTCAGGATTCTGCTATAAAAAAAAATTATAAAAAAAACAAGTAATCCTTCTCGATCATCTTTAATGAGCCACTGAGATTCTGTGATGATGTGTTGTTGCGGCAGAGATGTTGTTCTCTCAAGTGCTTTTTCATTTTAATATTGTTTGGCTGCGTGTGGGTTCTTTCTGGATGACAGCGTTTGGAAAGGTTGATGAGATTAATGAGTTTACTAAAGTATCAGTCATGGTGTAAATAAGCGTTTCCCACTGCTGCTGGTCGGAGGGGCCGGTTTTGACTGGCGTGTTTACAAGGGCCTACGTCGTACGTCCCGCATCCTACACCTTTAATACCATCACGCTGTCACGTTTGGAGTCTCGTCCTCGGTTTCGCACGACTGTCCGTCCTCGTGCTCCGCGGCTGCGGCGCATGTCTTAGTGCGGCGTCGACATGCTTCCCAATGACACCACTGAATATCGCGTCGGCTGTGACCAGATCGGATCTGCGGCTGTAAATAAGTCACCTGTTCTGATTCTGCACTTCCTGGAGCTGCTCGAGCCAGTGGAGCGCCGCCTCGGGGCTCAGCGGGTGGCCTGTCAACGCGGACCACTGCTCGGAGAGAGCGGAGACGAGCTGCTCCGTCGCCAGCGATTGGTTCAAACCGACGTGGTACAGGGACTGGACGAGAGCCAGGATCCTGGCGGCCGTGGCGTTGGCGGTTTTCGGCCCCACGCCCATTTGCTGTGCAGGCGACAGGAGAGAGCAGAGACGTGAGCGGCTTGTTTCACTGTGTGTCAACACTGCCACCCGGTGGAGGAACTGCAAACTGTGCTTACGTGAGAGTATTTGGTGGCACACCAGAGCAATTCACAACGCAAGGTCCTCCATCAACTCGGCTTTGAGCATCTTCATATTTAAAGGTGCAGTGTGTAAAATGTATTTTGAATTTGTCTATTGAATTGATTAATACCGTATTCCCCCAATTATTAATCCACATTGGTTGAAAACGTTTTTTTTTTTTTCTTAAAAAGGAGCAGTGTGTAAGATTTGGTGACATCTTGTGGTGAAGTTGCATGTTGTAGCCATCACCTCACCCTCACACTGCTGAGCATGCAGGGGAACCTGTGGCGGCCCTCAGTTGTCATTAAAACTCAAACGATGTGTAGTATGTCCACTCTGGGCTACTGTAAAAACATGGCAGCCCCCGCAGAGCGGACCCGCTCCCCATGACAATATACATTAATGGGCTCATTTAAGGGCAATGTGGAAAATTACACATTTAGGTGATTATGAAAATGCCAGTATAGAACTGTTTTGAAATATTGTTTTCTACCAATACACCTGACAAAAATCACTGAAATCTTACACACTGCACCTTTAAGTGTAGTTCAATCATTTGGTATATTACATTAAACGCATGGTTATAGTAACACATGCATCGCTTTGAATGCTTTGAAGGTGCTTTGACCGAGCTGAAGGGTGTTCAGCTGCGACACCCAACTTCACCACTAGATGTCGCCGTACCTGGAACGCTTCGCCGTTGACGGAACTCCCACTTACAGTCATGTTGATTTGCGACAGGTCGGCAGCATAGGCCTCCAGGACAGGCTGCAGGCTGACGTTGCACCAACTGGCCACGGTGCTGGGGCTCAACCCGGCCGCCGCGCTGAGCGGCTCCCACAGTTTGAGGGCGTCGCTGCACTCCAGCGTGCCATTCGTCTACAGAGAGAGAGAGAGAGAGAGAGAGATAAAGAGCAGCAAATAAGCCAAAGGTCTGATTGTGTTTCACGCCCATTGTTCAGAGGAAACCAGTTCAGAGGCGACACACAGGTGGACACAAAACAACGTGCGCGGGAGACAAAAGGCAGAGGCACGAGGGAAATATCACAATCTCTCTGTTCTGCCAGTTTGGAAGAAAGAAAGAAAAGGCCAGGAGTCTCACACAGGTATCATCACCGCGCAGACTGACACGACAGGCACACACCCACTCATACTTCACTACGCCGACCCACACACACATGAGGCCTGCTGTGAATCCCGCCCCGGCCGACGGAGGGCGGGGGGGGGGCACAGTCGGGGCAATAGAGCTTTTCTGTTACACGATACAGCGCATTCTGAGCACGGTGCGGATTAGAGGTCATCTGATGACGATGACATGAAGGGAACATTGGAGATCATGGAGATGTGACAAGCATGACAGAGGCAATGAATGTCATGGTGCTTTCTTTTTTTTTTCTTTTCTTTTTTTTTAAACTTAGACATTACACAAGCTTTGCCAATATTTTGGGGCATTTTCCCACAGTGTAGATTAGAATCAGGGCAATGGATGAGTTTTAATGACAGGAGTTATGAATTTCCTGTATTTTTTAAATAGGAAATTGCCCAAAACATTATTTGTAGTTACCGTATCGTGGTGAAAAACGATCAGATCATGGTAACATGTTGGTGCAGGTCTTTATCAGGAATCCTTTGACTTGATTTGAACGTTCATGTCGAATATCAGGCATAAATGAAGGACTAATACGTAAATGTGTGCAATCTAATCGAGATCCAAACACAAATCTTGGACATTTGAAATGAGTTCCAACAGTAGACATGTACACTCTAGTTCAATGTTTGTGTGAATCATTCGGAATTTCAATTGGGAATGAAACTGTAGAAACGAAATCTGGGTCGTTTGCTCGCAGGATGCAAAATTGACGGGATGGGACGAGATCCCTCATGTGAAAGCAGACCGGTGCATTTGTGAGGATCAGTGTGCAAGTGATCAGGTTTGATTGGATTTGACGGGTTAATCAAAGCGAACCGAGGTGGAGACACGGAACTGCGATGGTGGACGTGAGAGTTCGGTGCGACCGAAGCGAAACACTTGAGGTGCGCGAGATATTTGCCTCAAACAAAAACAGCCAGTCACCAGCCAACAACTGCGTTTTCCACCTGTCATTAAAGACCGCGAGGCCCATAAGCTCCGTTTTTGCGGCGTTGCGACCGTCTGTCATTAGAGCTGTGACAGACAGATAAGCGCGTTCGAGGAAGGAAGGTTCCGCGCCCACGACAAGACGACACCCTCCGCCTCCTCTGGCGTCTTGCGCTGCGGACGAATCAGACGAGACGCCGAGACGACAGATGGGATTCGAAACCTCGACGGTGCCTGGACTTTTATGCCCCCGTATTCTATTCAATTCGTTTCTCCCCTTTCCCACAGAAACACGGCCCGGCCGCGGACGCGTCGAGCGCGCCGACAGACACAGAATGTACCGTGACGCAGAGCCGGCGGCGGCGGCGGCGGCGGCGGTCTCACCTGCTCGGCCGCCTCCACCGTGCGCTCGATGGCAGTCTGGAGCTCCTCCGCGACCTCGGTTAGATTGACATTCGTGGAATTCGCCGAGCGTGCGACTTCATGCACCAGGGTCAGCACGGGGGTCTGCAGGCTCAGAATCAGGGCTGAGGGAGAGAGGGAGACAGAGGGTTAATGCATCCGACGCGTGCGGCTTCACAGCGCTGCGGCGAGCGCTGGCAGACGCGAGGAGACGGCCCCGCGCCCCCCCGATGTGCTCGGCTTTCACCAAACCAGGTGGTTATGGACCACGTACGTTGTCACGCAGCTGGCGCCGTGCTCCCGCTTTCTGGAAGCGCCGGGTGCTGAGCTTGATTACTTTGAATTCCACAAACCGACGAAGCAGTTTAAAGGCGCAGTGTGTACGATTTCGGTCCATTTTTGTCGGTAGAAGCAGGATTACTGAAACGGTTACGTACTGGACTATACATTCGTGCAAACGCATCGCCACCTTTACGTATGACTTGATTTTTACGTGATCCTAAAATGTGAAACGTGTACTTAGAAGAGGAGCGGGTCCTCGCCGCGGGGGGCCGCGAGTGGACGTGCTAAACATCATTTGAGCTTTAATGAAAACTGAGGGCCGCTACTGGTGAGCGGATGGATACGACGTGCTACTTCGCCAGTAGATGTCGCCAAATCGTAAACACTGTACCTTTCATGTAACTCTTGATTAGTTCTGCCTATTCTTTGTATCAGAAGCAGAAACAGCTTTAATGAGCAGGTACGTTGTCAATATACAAGGAGTTTTTTTTGGGGGGGGGGGGAAACAGCTTTAATGAGCAGGTAAGTTGTCAATATACAAGGAGTTTTTTTGGGGGGGGGGGTTCGGCAGTGGCTGTCACTCGGGGAATGACAGGAAAATATACATAGAAAGGAAAGATAATAGAAAATAGAAAATAAAATTTAAAAAAAAATTTTTTAATAAAAAAATAAAAAATAAATAAAAAATAAATATATATATATATATATATATATCAGTGGTCAAAGATGTACCCAAAAGACCATTCCTTTTATTACAAAATCTAGGAAGAGAACCCCACTGTTTTTAGCGCTGTTCTTACCAGTCTCTGCTTTCGTGGTGTCCACCAAGTTTTGAACGACTGCCTCGATCAGAGGGATGACGGATGTGACGTTGTGCCACAGCTCCGTTTCCTCCAGGGACGACAGTAAGGTCTGCAGCGCCCTCTCCAGGCTGCGGTGACACCCGTGGCATCGTGGTTAGTTACACGGCACATTCAAATGAACTCGATAACCTGTCATCTCGCGCAGAGGCGCAAAGGGCGCTGCTTACTTGTCCCACAGGCGCTGGTCGGCCTTGCCGCTCAACAGTTGCTCCAGCAGAGCCGACAGGTGAGCGACCATCTCCACGGACGAAGCCACCGGGCCCTGTAAGTCTGGGATTCCCGCGAAGATGGCGCCCAGAAGTCGGGCCAGCTGACAGAATTTGAGAGATTTGTTGACGTTATTTTTTTTTTTTTGTTTTCTTCTCTGCCCTGCACTGCGGGGGGGGGGGGACATCTCATCTATCAAGTGTACACAGCTTTGACGGGAGCATCGAAATCGTGTTTTTTTTTTGTTTATTTTTGTGCCTGTATGAAATGAGAAAAGATGCCACACTGCAAAGGACCCACTGAAAAAACGAAAGGTGTGGTCGGTGACAGGGTGTTGGCCGGCCAACCCTTGTCAACATAGATATCTATCTGGCTCCCTGAACAGCAATTTGTTGCGCAATGTTTGACACGGCAATCCAGGAAACGTTTTGTTTTCCACGTAGCTTTAAAGGAGACCTACCGCCAACCAGAAAAGGTTGACGCTCTGTCTGAAAAAAATAAAGAGCGCCCTCGGCTGCGGAATGCAGGGATGTTTAATGAGAAATACCTCCGAATGATCTATTCCTTACAATTAGATTTACTTGAAAAGTGATGATGGAATGTGCTTGTTGACATGATTGCATTTCAAAAGTGAAGGCAAAGCATCTCGATTGCGGCTGGTTACAAAATGGGTCATTAGAAACTGTTTGACATGTGGAATGGATGGGACGATGAAAAGTATCATTCAAATCTCCCTTTTTAAAAGATTGTTTTTGTTATTTGCGATCGTCCCATTCACAATGAAATATGTCCGGGTGTTTGTTTTCAATGCATTGATCGTATAGACAAGGTAAATAATAATATCTTTACATGCAGTTCGTTACGTTAAAAAGCCGACACCCTTTCACCCACACATGTTGAGCCTCACCTGGCCAATGAGCATGGGAGCATCTTCTAGAGACGCCTTCTCGAAACTTCCCCAGAAGGTCGTGTTGCCTGGAAACGCAATAAACACAATTCACCGTCAACAACACCCGACAGGTTCCTCTATGGGAAACGTTGACGGGCATCTCTGAAGTTGTCTGGTTTTGAATAATGAAGAACTCCCGAGTTCATTGGGGGGCAACGTGTCCACCTGCGGTGACACGGAAGAAGCCGACTTGCCCAGATCAGACGCCAGGACGGCGCGAGTGACGTTAATGAATGTGGAGATGTAGGACCGAGCCGAGCTGTTTGGCGGCAGGAGCGTCTCCACTGTCTTCATCAGATTCAAGATCCTGGAAACACAAGAGCATATGAATATTTCAACGTATCAACGTGTCTCATCAAATGATCACGTCTCGTAAGACTTGATCGGAGGATTGCAGGGATTTTATCTCCCCGTTCGGTTTCATTGGGCCTGTTGCGTATGATCGTGTGATGCAGACGCCTGATGTTATTTATCGCTGTAACACACAGGGACGATTCTACATGAAGCGAATTCATTTCTAGTGTAACTGGTTGCTGGGACACTCAATCAATGTCACACTGAATAACAAAGCATCAAAATGGCCTGCAACTTCACCACTAGATGTCACTAAACAAGACGCTTCTTTAACTAATTGGTCATTGATTGAAAATGATCATTCTTCATTTTTCTTCATCCATAGTTGGTAGCTATGCAAATTTTAATACAATTTTTTTTTTTTTTTTACTTGGAATCATCACATTAAAGGTGCGGTGGATAAGATTCCCTTGAATTAGCCCATTAAGGTATATTGACATGAGGAGCCGGTCCTCCCTCCGGGGGCCGCCATGTTTTCACAGCGGCCCAGAGTGAACGTACTGAACATCTTTTGAGTTCTAATGGCAACTGAAGTCGACCCCAGGTTCTCCCCCCGTGCTCAGGAGGGCGGGGGCGAGGGCGAGGTGCCGGATAGAACACGCACCTCCACCTCTGGATGTCCCAGAATCGTACACAACGCACCTTTAAGGCAATTTCATCTCGCGTCGCAAGGGGAACGTTTCAGCTGACGACTCACAAATTATTCCAGACGTCTTGTCCAAATGTTGTCCCGATGGACTCTACGAATGTGCTGGCGACCTCGACGGCAGA
>JAFBJT010111395.1:5673-20336 GCA_016785325.1 Chascanopsetta lugubris | reverse complement strand
CCACTGTGTTCGCCAAACATGGTAGGCTTCGTTCGAGGTGTGATGACACCAAATCTGCACGCAGTATTTTCCATTACAAACACATCAGAAGGTCAGGAGCATCACAGAAGAGACCTGCCCCGCCCCCTCCTATGCCCCCCACCCCTCCACCCTCAGGCCCCCCACCCCTCCACCCTCGGGCCCCCCACCCCTGCACCCTCAGGCTCTCAACATGCCCTGCTGCACTGCAGATGAGAAGCAATGCAAACGGAGAAATTCCAAATCTACATTTTGGCCGATGCCCCTAATGGCCAGCCCTGCCATCCTCCTTTTTTCCTTTTTGGAAGCAGACGGAAACGGAGGTGCATCACCCTGCTCCTCCCCCCTCCTCCCATCCCCGTCTCAGACAGGGCTGCCTAGCAACCGGGAGCGGGAGCAGAGATTGCAGCGCCACGGTTGGGGCTGGCAGCATCGGTTCAGGATCATATTACACCGAGCCAGCAAGAAAGACAAGGAGTGAAATGGAGATGAAGATAGCGGAGAAAGTGAGGGGGATGGGTCAAAATATATAAAAGAAAGTGAGGCTGTCAATAGATGGGAAGTGGAGAAGAGGAGCAGCATGGGGGAGGAGAGGAGGGGGGATTATTGTTCTGTAATTACATGTTTATAAGAAGAAAAGCAAAGATCCTTCTTCATGAAGCATAATTGCATTTATATAAAAACAGATTAAACATCAGAAATCAGAATAATACTTTGTAAATAACCTGAGCTCCATGTAGGCTGAGCTCTGTGCCCCCCCCCCCCCCCCCCCCCCCCCCCCCCCCCACCCCCCCCCCCCACCCCCCCCCCCCCCCACACACACACACACTCCTCTGCATGACCAGTGTTCATGCTGCCATGCTGCCACGTCGCCTTCTGTCCCCACTGGTGGGGGGATGTGACAAGTCGGTGCCATGGATGTGTTACAGTATGTTCTTTTCAGAGCCAGCTTTAGGTACAAGTAAAAGACACTTTCCAGCAAGTTCAATATTCTTCATTCGCTTACATCTCATGGATGCAAATAATAGAAATAAAATAATAGGAATAATAGGAATACAACAATTCCTGGAATCAATCCTGGAAAATAATTCCTGAAACAATAAAAATAAAAGCCTTGTTGTAAATACATACTTGATAAATATGTATGTATATATATAGAATTGAATGTATTTCTGCTTTTGTTGTTAGTGGAATAGACGGAGACATAGAAAGTCAGAATGGCAAAAAAAAATCTAAAATGCCAAGTGTGCACATGTCGTAATGCTCAAAGCTTTACAAATGCATGCATACATGTCATATCTATGTAAACAGTAAAGTTGTCCGAATCATTGAAGGATCCCTGACAATATGGTCACAATGAGAACAGGCTGCTCTGAGTCCTGAGACAAAATGGAGACCTCCATGATGCCTTCAGGGACCACTGGGCCCGTCAGATGGTGTAACTTCATACACCCTCCCCCTCCGGACACGTTTACTACTACAAATAAGGGGCACCTGAGGGCCCCTTCAGTTCTAGCGCTCTATCAGAAGCGGGTCACGTAAGACTATGTCGGAGATCAATAACATATTATAGGCGGCACTTCAAAGCATCAAAGAGATTGAAGCAATCTAAGCATCCAAATAGCATTTGGGTCCTGATGACCACACACTTCCTGTGGTGATCGTCCAGATGTGTGAATTTGAGAACGTCTCCCTCTTGATTCCTGGCTCAGATGTGTCTGTGAACCACTGAGTGTAACACTATAAATGGATTTGAGAAGAGTGTGAAAATGTGCACTTTTATCCCCCGTGTTTAAATGAAGCTGCCGCCCGATAACAATCTCCCTCTCGCTCCGTCTTCACACTTGGCATGGACTATTAACTCTGCTTGTGATTTGTTGGGACGACGAGCGCAACAGGAGTTTATAACTCCACGTCTCACACACAGTTTCACACTAATTCACTGCTCATGAAATAGTATCTGGTTTTGGCTGGAGAGCTTTGGAAGTGCTGCATGTTATCTCGTCCAGGAGAGATTTAGTTCTTTATCTGCAGTAGAAAGAAAAAAACAAACTATATGAGTGTTTACCATGCAACCTAATGGAAGGATGTGGTTTGTGGTTTCCAAGTGAATTTGAATGTTCTTTCACAAGGAGACTGAAGGGCTTATTCTTAAGTGGTCACTCTCCTGAGAACCATCCCACTACTTCAGTTTGGAATATACGTGTTTACAGGTCCTGCGTGTAAACGTTAGAGTAAACGGATCTGTGTACGATATTGTTCAAGTGGGGTCTTTATGGGCGTATGATAACTTGTATATTCGAAATGTTGCACAATCTTTATATTTACATTAACTCCACATGAACTGCTGTTATACACAGCTGTGTTCCTACAGGAGCCCAGAGTGGACATTCTCACACCTTTTTGTGTTAAACTGAAGGCCATGACAGGTTCTTGTATGTTTGGAAGTAGAGGAGGTGGTCACAACGTTGAACATTGCCTCTAGATGTCACTAAATCCTATGCACTGGGCCTTTCAATCTAAATGTAAGAACGGATTAAATTGCAGGTCAATAAAACTGTCTGTAATATTTAACTTTTGCAAAAAATATCCAGCTGGCGGGATTCGACCCTCTGGCGGGGCGGTTCCAGCCCACAGGCCCTATGTTTGGCTCCCCTGCTCTACATTATTACATTTAAAGGTCTCACCTGCAGCGCAAAGATCATTTATATTACAGGTAACCAGATATTAATCTGATGTTATTATATTGTAGGTGCTCCCATGATTACATTAAAGATGCAGTGTGTCAACTCTCTTACACACTGCATCGTTAAGGCCTGGATAAATCAACGTTAAGCATATGTAGATGTAAACTTAATGTGGTGTTTTTACAAACTGTAAACAACTCAGTTCTGCTCATAATGTTCACGTCAAACCGTCTGAATGTTATCACTCCTTATCTGGTCATCAGTGCGTTTCCATTGAAAGCACTCAGCTGCAGAGGTCGACGTAAGGAGAGTTAGCCAGCCCACCTTTTACTGTAATAGCACACGCACACGCCTATAATGGTTAATTGAGTTATTTGTAATATAAAGCAAATGTCAAGCACTATATCTTCCATCTTTCTCTGTTTGTGATTGAAGGACGAAGGCGAGCGTGGAAATTGCGGTGCAGGAGGTAATGGAATGAAAGCTAATCTCAGCTCTCAGGCGTATCATTTCAGATACTTACACCCTGAATGCTCTGCATGGGCAGTTTAAACCCTGAGCTGCTCTTCAGGTGTAAATTAAAGGTGGCAAATCCCCGCCCCCCCCATGGAAGTTAAGCTCCGCCATCTACATTTGCATTTTCTTTTAATGATAATGAATCCCTCTCTTCTATATTTGGATTAATTTGAACATTTCCCGCTTCGATGAACTCGGAGGGATTTTATGCTGAGAGATAACTGCAAGTTGGCGTGACACTTCACAGCAGCGTGAGAAGGAATTACACGCTGGAGTTGAGTTGAACGCAGCACCGAGCATCACAGAGGTGTTACTGTGGGCAGGTGGAGGAGCTTGAAATACTCAAATTAGAAACCAGTAAGAACAGCCGTACCAGGTTTATTTTAAAGGAGCAGTGTGTGAAATTTTGTAACTTCTAAAAATGACAGCAAAACAATTGCATACTGTCATTTTCATGAACATATAATCACCAAAATGTTTTATTTTTCTTTTCCATCACCCTGAAAGGAGCCTATGAATGTATATTCAAATGAGGAGCAGGGGTCCTCTCTACGGGGGGCCGCCATGTTTTTCCATTAGTAAAAGTGGACTTCTTTTGAGTTGTATTGACAACCTGCATGTTCAGAAGGGCGAGGGTGAGGTGATGGTAGACGTCACCAAATCTCACACATTGCACCTTCAAGGGGGGCGGTGTGTACGATTGAGTGACCTCTAGAGGTGAAGTCTCATACTGTATCCATCACCTCACCCTCCTGAGCGTCCAGGAGAACCTACGGTCGACTCCACTTGCCGTTAAAACCCAAAAGATGTTTCATACGTCCCCTTTTATCATGAACCCCATCATCTCCACCACAGTCCACCAACACGCAGCCAGCATTGCCCTCACAGTTGATTTTTACTCTCGACTGTCTCCTCAGCTGCCAAACCCCCGAAACGCAGCTTTCATCTCATTTGCATTATCACATGCCGCTGCCAGCCAACACCTCCCCGTTCAACTGTGCTCCTCATGTACATGCGCGAGTCTCCGAGGACATGAAATTCACTCGTCCTCTGCCGGCGCTCGCTCCCAGACTATCCTCCGGGGCGCTGCTGTGCACACGCTCTCCACAAGTGTTGTTATCTGGCAGCGGCAACAACAACAGCAGCCGAGCTTTACATTCATCATGGGGCAGACTGCGTGATGAAGGCAGGAGACTCGTGGATAACAACATATCCTGTGTACATCAAAACATGGGGCTCCGACAAAGAAAAGCTTCCTATTCCCTCGTGGAGAGGTTTTAGATTTCAACCCTCGTTCACCCAAACTGAAGTTTGCTGCAAGGCAAAGTCACATATATGGCATTGTTATGCAGGAAGTAAACAGTGGAAGCACCTGGAAACATATTTATGTATTTGTTATCCATTCATCAATCATCTTCAGAGAGGGAGTACATGAAAGTACAACATAAACAGTGATATTGATCCGCACCTTGATTAGTTTATATTATAAACTCAACACTTCCCTCACCGCTGCAAGGCTCGTGCCTTGGAACTAAATAAAGAAAACACATTTTTATCCCCCCAATGTACTTGTGTGCAGAAACTCAACATTTACTCCCCAGTTTGCTCTGTTAATTCATGTTCATCCAATTCAAATGAATACAATTCTGAGAATCATCTCTTCCGGGATGAATCATCATTGATAAAAACCCACACACACATGTATCACGCAAGCATTTCAGTAATCAGATGGGAGTGTGGGGTGTGTGTGGTGGGGGTGGTTTTCACTCAGTCTGTCTCCAGCCTGTCATCACCGCACTCTTGTGCTTATGTATTTGATAAGACTGAAATGATATACACTCTGAAAAGTAATCCTGGACTTAACATCATTTAATTCTAGTAATTTCATTATATAAGTTAAGTGCAAAAGGTCACATCAAAATAAATGTCATGTTTACTGAATGTAAATTATGTGACATTTATAATTTCATAAATCTTTAATTTATTCAATACATCGAGATTCACACTTTGATCCCAGCTTCACAGAAAACTCTTATCTTAATGTGACCCTGTAAACTTAACTTTCAAAATGTTTTTTATTGAAATTCAATATTTGGCAGGATTAGTTTTTACAGTGTAGCGATCGAAGTAGGACTTATCCTGATAACAGAGTAGTTTATTATTCATGGATTCGTTGATCAATCGGATGAAAAAGATAAGAGCTTCAGTTCAGCACTTTATGTGAAAAACAACATGCATTATTGATCAATGTTTTTTCACGAACCTACAAAATGAAACAGATGATCTGTATTTGTTACAAAAAGAGTTTAAAAACATATTTTTAGGAGTGCATCATAGTGCTTTTACTGCCCCACTTTAGCAGACAAGCTTTTGATTGGACCCATTTAACTGTTTACTCAATCAGCTGCCATCTGTTGAATAATTGATCAAATGCTAAATGCTTTGAGGTGAAGCATGAGTTGTATTCAGCAGCAAAACATACCACTCCACCTCTAGATGTCACTAAAACGTACACATTCTTATTATAAAACAGACCATAATCTAAACTCAAAGCCACGTTATATTCAAGTATTCAGCTCAGGTTCAACCTCCTCTCCTCACCAGTCTCACTTTCTGCTCAGTGGTCCTGATTGTGTTGCCCCCCCCCCCTGCCTCCTCCATCACAGGAGCCATTTTTATGCTGAGCACATGCATTTTCATGTATGTTGCACTGGAGGCCATTTTAACACATAGCTCTGAAAGACTGGCTAATAGTTATTGTACACTACAAACAAAGATGTGCTAGAATTGCAGCTGTGGGTATATCCTGTTATGCCATCAACAACAACCAAAAATGCATTTGGTATTCTTTTTTTATTTCATATCTTATATATATACTTATCTTTATATCTAGTTTACCTCAATAAAGAACTCACGTCTCAAATACAATCCATCTTTTAGAGACATATAAATGAAAGATATGTATCCTTGTGAATGATTCTGGCTGCAGTCTAAATTAATTCTCCCTCATGTGGAGAGAGAAATGTTGTTTATGGGTTCTCCATGAATAATGGTGAACTGCGAGGTGAGTTACTTTGATGCTGTTTGCTCACCGAGACTGAATTTAATTCCAGAGGTCATCGATGCATATCTGTGCCAGATGCTTGGTAACGGAGAGGTCTTTTCTTTTTCCTCGTGTATGACGTCCTTGTAATCGGCCTCCGTTTCTGCAGCTTTGATGTGCTCACCTCCAGCTAGCTGCGCAATCTGTCCTGTGATAATATGTAGATTTTCATTCTGATTACACCACAACCACAAAGGATAGGGCACAGTGTTTCTCTACAAAATGCTAGGACCACAACATGCATAATCTGCATAAACCACCGGAAGTTGCTCAATTCATTGCACCAGTCAGCTGCTAGCTGCCTTTAGCAAATTGTTCGTTTATTCATTTTTTTGGTCTGTGATGTAAACAAGTCGAAAGGGGTTTTGTGCTGTGGGCTTGTCGGTTGCCTTCTATACGGTCATTGTGCTTGTTTGGCCTTCTTACCTACAGCCACCTACTGGACTGGAGGTGTGGTGCAGTTTCTGTTGCCAATTCCCCATACGTCATCATTCATTTTTTTTTATTATTATTTTAGTGAGGTAAATACATTCCTGGTAATAAAAGTTGCTGATGATGTTGGTGGAAAAAAGGCTGGTAATTATCATTATGGGATAAAAAGGGAAAACGCCCATGATTACAGACCCCGCCCCCAGCTGGCCTGGGCTCATTCTGTCCATTACTGAGCCTGACTGGAGTCTCCAACCTGACAGACACCAGCGAAGCAGACGATAGCTTGAAGCCGTAGCTTCTCTCCAAAGCCCATAACACAACATTCCCAATGAAGAAGCCACAATTGTATCATCTTGCCCAGGGACACTCACTGGTGAGTGGACAACTCCCTCCAAATCTGCCATCTTATAGTCCTGATGAGAGCCATGAATGTACAGGGCTGTGGTCCTTACACCCACCTCCTCCCGCAATCTCCCATTTTTGATAACAGCTATGCCTGGAAGAGCGAGTCAGCCAGATAGGGATGACGCCGAATGGTTCAATCTCGCACCTGAACCGCGCATTATGAAGAGGACCTGCTGCTGCTGCTGCTGCACATGATTGCTGATGCATTTCCTCGAGCTGGCTGCCAGAGTTCACCTCTCCAAGCCACAAAGAGCAGGATGAAATGGGTCAAATCTACAGGAAGGGAAAAGGTGCGTTTGCTGTGAAGCTAAATAGTCATAGTGAGGATGTGAAATGTAAAACCAGCGCCTCGAGGACACAGAGCTGCATATTCCGGACACTTCCGCTTTGATACTTTCTCCATCATCTTTGATCATTTGATTGCCAGGATGGTAATAAGTGACGACACGGCCGCTCACCCATCCACTTCCCAGTAAAGACGTCTGAGGATCGATCGGTGGTACTGAGCAAACCATTGATCTTGATATGGAGATGATGGTAATGCTGATCCCAGAGTCGTAAATCATTCATTGTATAATGCTCGTTTTACCTTTAAACTCCATCCTTGTGCCCTTCACTGTGTTCTCCAATGCAAACCTTCAAACTTTGCCAAGGCCGTGCATCTTCATTTAGAGCTGTAGATAACAATTATTTTGTATCGATTAATCTATAGATTCATTTCTTCGATTCGATTAAACAATTATTTGAATAGGTGGAAGACATGTGAAAAGACATCTCTGAAAATGACGGAATGATCAGTATCCAACTTATCCACAGATACTTTCATGTCTAGTCGGCCTATAGACACCCTCACTGGGAAGCCTGTGTGTGTGTGTGTCTGTGTGTATGCATGTGTGTGTGTGTGTGCGTGTGTGTATGCGGGCTCGTGCGCATCTTATGAGTGTTTGTGAATGAGAAACAGCGTATGTTTCGTCAATTCCTTAACCTTAAACAGTTACAGCAAAACATGAACTAAAGATTCAATTATTCAATTCAGGGAGCAGAGAGCAGGGATTGGAAGAACATGTCACGTCAACCCCCCCAAGGCTGTAAACCTGGGGGAAACACTGAGCTCTATCTTGATTAAACATCTCGAGGTCGTCAATGAACCTTAAAGGGCTCGTAGGAACGAACATGTTAAATACAGCCAAAGGCTTCCAGCTGCTCAAAGAGTCCTTTCAGTAAGATGAGTGAGAGGCTTTGTTTAAGGTCAAAGGTTGTTCAAACAAATAACCTTGAAAACGAGCAGCTATTGTAATGGAGGTGTTTACATGTAGAGTGCTGCTCTGTGTAAGATACAAAGTGACGAGAGCAGGAAGGGAAAACAACAATCCCCTGGATCCCTAAAGATCTGGCTGAGAGAGCGGCACCATGAGACTGTAACAGACTGAACACAAGCTGTTTCAACCTGCAGGACATGAACCAACAAGGTACTGGGGAGAGAGCAGATCATCGCTACAAGGTGAGGCTCAGTCCTTTGGGTGATTAACATGTTGTCAAAGACTGATAGAAGCTGCAATTTTGTTCTTCAGTTTGATTTTGAACAGTGGTTCTCAACTGGTCTGGGTTCGGGACCCACCATCACTCATAATGATGAGCCGCCAACCAAATCAAAAACAACGTTCAACTTCTCAAACGTATTTAATTGAAAGATGATGGAGTTTGAAGACAATATAGTACAGGATATAAACAATAAACAGAAATGACCCGCAGGTGGCGACACTAGAGAGGGAAATATTCCCTTTTACACTCAATTTATTGTTTTTTTAATTAAAAACCAAAAAGTGCATCTTAGGGACACAAAGTTATACAGCGCACATAGTATATCTCTTTTGTCTTCAATATAATAAAATCTGTGTCTGTTAGCATTACAGGGCATCATCACCACCTACTGGTAAGGAGTGTGCATAGACGCCACTCCGATGTTTAAAAAGAATGTCCTTCAAAATAGAAGCATTGTTTTTTTTTATAGGTTCATGACCCCCCCTTGGGTCGCAACCCCACCAGAGAATCACTGATTTGGAATCAATGGGAATCTCTATTCCACCCAGCGTTAACTGAGCTAGTAATCCTATTTGACTATTTACTGGTATTATAGTTTATGGTGGAGTTACATTTTTAGTAGATGATCATGACAGCTGCTTGAGTCCGTGGGAGGAGTTCATATTTCCATAAGGATGTGGAAATATGAGCCAGAGGATGTGAGCCAGAAGAGCAGTGTGGGGGGACACATGGGGATTATATGCACTGGTAATGCTCAGCACAGTAGGACCTCCGCTTTTTAAAAAGCCAGAAAGCAAACACGTGAACTTAACCAGCGATATCTTTCAAAATATAGAAATTGTGCTGAGGGAAGCAATATCCACCTGTTTCATATTTAATGGCTGATGAAAAGCAGGCAGAGTAAGCGATTATAGATGGGATGGGACACAAAAGCAAAATGTCTAGTACACATCACTCTGGCAAAGAGTCCTGAGCCAATCCTGGAACGAGCCCTGGCGCCGTGTTTGTGTTTGGCTCGGTGAAAGTAACAGACCACAGGGCCGTGTGTGAGGGAACTCTGAGCCGGCTGCCATGCTGGAAACACCTGAGGTGACGGGACCATTACTGAATGAACGAGCCATCATCAGTATCTCTTTAGTATCACAGCAAGTTGAAGGGGCAGTGTGTTTCGGTGACATGTTTCAGAATCTATAATCACCTCAATCCTGTATTTTTTTCCTTTTTCCTTTAAGGTGCAGTGTGTACGATTTGGTGACATCTAGAGGTGAAGTTGCGTGTAGCATCCATCACCTCAACCTCACCCTTCTGAACATGCAGGAGAACCTTTGGTAGACCTTTGGTTAGTACGTCCACTATCGGCTACTGTAAAAGCATGGCGGGCCCCGTAGAGAGGACCCGCTCCTCGTGTAAATATACATTAATGGGCTCTTTTAAGAGTAATGGAAAAAAATTTTTTTTTTCCCATTACTCTCACATTTAGGTGATTCTAAATTCATGAAAATGATCAATTATTTTGTAATATTTCTAAAAGTGACACAAATAACATCTTATACACTGCACCTTTAAGTGAGCCCTTTAACGTATATTTACATGAGGAGCGGGTCCTCTCTACGGAGGCCGCCATGTTTTTACAGTAGTAAAAGTGGACGTACTAAACATCTTTTGGGTTTTAATGACAGCTGAAGTCGACCGTACGTTCTCCTTCATGCTCAGATGGGTGAAGGTGAGGTGATGGACACAACATGCAACTTCACCTCCAGATGTCACCAAATCTTCCACACTGCACTGAAGGTGCATGATATAACATTCTTCATCCACCTCACTGAGGTCCATCAGCTGCACCAGTGTCCCTGCCTGCTGGTTCCACGCCGGGATTCATCCTCCCTCATCATGAATGATGTTGAGTTGGCCTCTGAGCTGTAAAGTGAATCTCTCAAGGTCACGAACACACCACACATGTTTGCGCTCCCTTTGATCTGAAGCCATAATGTGGAGCCGTATGTTCCCACTGGACGGAGACGCGACCAGGGACGGTACTGTGATGGATGTTTCATTCATTGGACATCACCACCATGGACATTTATAGTGAGGAAGTATAGTCATCAAACACGGCGGAGCCTGCCAAGCCAATGCCAAATGGAAAGCGGCCATATACCGTATGCATGAGAGCTAAAGGTATTCCGGTGCCATATGGAACAGATAGTTCTGTGTTAATTAGTGGTTTTGTGAAAAAAAAACAACAAAAAAAACAAATTGGCAGGCTTCAGAGGGGATGCGATCACAGCTGGCACACACACAGACGTGTGGCCTGTGTTTGATTCCGAATGTAACAGCATGCAGCGGATGAGAGGAGCAGGAGGAGGAGGAGGAGGATGTAGCCGTGCGTCCGCCACGCGTAAAACCCGCGGAGGCTTACCTTGCACCCGAACATGAGCGACAGGGTCCGGTTGCTGCAGATGACCTTACACTGGCACATGACGGGCGACAGACACTTCAAACTCCTGACAGGCAGAGACATCAGTCCTCGCGATCACCGCTGTCTCCACGGGGGGCCCCCCACGCACGCTAACGCACACGCACACACACACACACAACACACACCTCCCCGTGACAAGGACAGCTCTGAGCCGCTGCAGCACGTCCGCTCCGCCCGCCGCTCAGTCCAGGCAGAGCCGCGGTGCATGTGCGGAGGAGATCCGCGGAAGGGGGAGGGAGCAGTGGGGGTCGCGTGGCGGTGCTCGGCTCCAATCGCGGCGAGCTGCTCCAGATCAGTCACGCGTGTTACACGTATGACGCTGCAGCCATGGTGTGCGCGCGTAAAGGATCATTCATGTTTTGCCACTAGTTCCCCTGCACTCCCTCCATTTCTCTCTCTTTCCCTCTCTTTCTCTCTCTCTCTCTCTCTCTCACACACACACACACTCACACACACATGTCCATGTGCACGTGCGTGTGCACATCTGTGGTGACAGAGAGAGAGTGTAACCACTTGATCATTTATCCCCAGAGGCGAGTAGTGATGTTAAAGGGGGGGGGGGGGAAGATATATATGATGCCACATCAAACAGCCTCTGTTTTACCAAACACTGGCTGTGGATAATAAGGTTACAGTACGCTCACTGCGCCCCCTGTTGGAGCAGGAGAGAAACACCACAGGAGATAAGGAGCTGTCCATGGTGCTGAAATGTGATGTGTCCACAGCAGCTTAAGGACACTGACCCTTCTAAAGCTATATTTGTAAAAACAATCATCTCAATGCACTTTGTGTATGGATGTAGGTGCTTTTTACCAAAAAATATATTTTCATTGATTTAAAAATCATTTGATTTCCTGATCTGAATTAAGAGACCAAGCCTCCTCTGTTTGGGGGTAAAGGGAGAAAATACCAAATACCATAAGTTGACCTTTGACCCATTTGACATAAATATAAATACATATGATGCTAAATTGCCATCACTATATGACTTGTCATTACCTCTTTCATTCATTGTTTTCAGCATAACTGACCTGTTAAGGGTTATATGCGTGTATATATGTGCATATGTATATATGTATATGTATACATATATGTATATATGTATATGTATACATATATGTATATTTGTATATGTATATATATATATATTTATATACACACACACACACACACATTTCCATGTTGTGATCAGAGCTGTCGTCTGAGTAATGGTGTGACCTGATTCAAACAGTTCAATGGAGACACAATTGTCATGATTTTATATACATTTTTTACATTCTTATTATTTTTCTATTATTTCTCATTTAATTGTATTTATTATTATCATTATTATTATTTATGTATTTATTTTTCTAACATCCAAAGTCGTCTGCCAATAGATTCTTGTGACCTGAATCTAACGAGGAGGTTCAAATACCACGTGGTGACCTTTGCATTAATGCAAATGTAGATGATGATTTGATGGCATTTTGACAAGAATTCTCATTGATAAAAAGTCGTAATCACATCCTGCTGTTTATTAAAGCTGATCTGTTTTTATAGTGTGCTCTACATAGTAACAGTAACAGTGTAACAAAGAGTTAATTGAATGTGATGTAAAATTCCATTTGAAATGTTTTCTAATCTGTTATCTTGATTTAAGTAATGACAACGTTTATTTGTGGAATGTTACAGTTTCACTAACAGCTGATGTATAAGTATAAAAACCAATTCACACGATGCGCACGATACATGACTACATCTTAAACTTCAGTGTGTATTACCATAATATCCAATTTACGGAAATGAAATGCTGTTATGCTAAATCACCGTATAATCAGCCGTTACTGTCAATCTGTTATATCAAAACAAACATGGTGTGGTTTCCATAGGGCTGTGTGACTCCCCACTCCTGTGTGTGGTTGTGCTGACGCGGTGAGCCCACAGGGTGGAGTGAGAGAACCAGGTATAGGCCCCCATTTAAATATTGTGCATTCATCTCAGGAGCGACTGCGGCGCGGGGGGCTCAGCGCTCCCGGGGTGACGTCAGCGTTAAATCGAACACGGAGGCCTGCTCCAAATAGCCCAGTGTGCAGTTGATAGTTGATAAACCTCATCGCCCGCTCAGAGAGTCGGGGATTGCCTGGGAAATCTGCAATGAGCTGAAGTCATCAGCAGGTTTGTCAGAGGCCCACAGGGGGAGGTCATGAGTTTCAGAGCGGTGTGAAGACCACTCTACAGTGTCCAAATATTCTTCACGGACGAGAGCTCAGTTTATACATCGACTGGTCAGTACCATCAATACTAATACGATTTTAAAGGTGCAGTATGGAAGATTTCGGTATTTTTTGTCACTTCTAAACATATGACAAAACAGTCACATACTGACATTTTCATGAATTAATAATGCTCTAAATGGTTGTTTTGTTTCTCCGTTACCCTTAAATGAGCCCGCGGGCCTTATGTTTGACACCCCTGGGTTAGACTATGCAAAATGAAGTCCTTAAAAGGACATCTGAGCAAACCTGTGTGTAAGTGTATGGGCATATCTATCGCCAGTGTTTTCTCAGTACTCCAGCTGTATATGTTTATCTTTATACTCTGACTCTCTCCTCACGTCACATAACACTTCACTTGTGAGTGGATGTTGCTTATTTTCCACAAAAGAAAAAAACTCCCTGAATTGCAGCTCTGCATTGATTTTAAAAGGAGACTCCGCCTCCTCCTCTGCACACACTTCAAACACCATCTGTACAGAGGTGGGTTCCATGCACTTTCACTGTTTCCAGCTTACATCAGACAGGCTTGTGAATGCAAGTTATTTTACTCTTAATGCAAGAATAAGATAACTAACTAATGCAAATCACTAACATGAATAATTACTTAAAGTTATTGGTGGAAGGGAATTCCTAGAAAGTCTATGTCACACTTCTTCCAGCTGAGATGTTTATAGGAAGAGCGCGAGGAACATCCTAGCTAAGGTCTATCATCGGAGTGGTGGTGGTTCTCATTTGAAACTTAAAGGTACAATGTCAAGGATTTAGTGCCAACTAGTTCTGAAGTCGCATAACGCAATTATTTTAGCAGGTAGGAGAGCCCATCTGAGCAACTGTGAAACATGGTGTGCCTTACACACAGATTACAAACATCAGTACTATTGTTTTATATTCAATTTGGGCAGATAAAATGATAAATGATTCCACACTGAGCCTTTAAAGAGTTAGAATCTGCCAAATACCATTCCAGTGCATCGGAGCAGTTTCTGTAGGATCCAGCAGAGGGTGCTCTCACTGCAACTGGACCATATATGTATTGATATGTTCATATATATGTATGTATGTATGATGTGTGATGGTATGTATGTATGTATATATGCGGGTTTGTATATATACATATATGTAAGTATTTATATATGTGTGTATAGAATCTAGATTTATATACATCTATATATGTATGTATGTATCTATATATGTGTGTATGTGTGGGTGTGTGTGTGTGTGGGTAC
>JAFBJT010111394.1:0-23795 GCA_016785325.1 Chascanopsetta lugubris | reverse complement strand
TAAAATTGTTTTTTGTCTTTATGTCTTTATTCATCTACGTCGTCTAAAAGGAATGATGTCCTTCTATGTCTGTTCTGAAGTTGGAAGTCAGATTACGTGTTGGCTCGTTGGGATTTCTTTTTTTTTTTGGATTGTCTAAATAATGATCAAATCAATAAATAAAGTTTTAGAATTATCATCTCATTTCATCAGCTGTGCAGATGTGTGTGTGTGTGTGTGTGTGATCTGAAGCGTAGTTAACTGGCACTGGAGCTTAATTATGTGTGTGTGCGCAAAGATGCGTGTCAGTCAAGTGTATCTACCAGAGCATGTTCACCACTCAGGAAGTGTGTGCTGGTTTGTGTGTGTCTCTGTCTCTGTCTCACACACACACATACACACACACACACACACACACACACACACAGCCCCTAATGCACGTTTTTTTCCCTTCAGTTTCAATCTTTCAATCTTTCAATAGATGCGCAGCGACTCCCTGCTTCCACAAAGTGATACAATCACAGAGTAGTTCTATTATGGTCCAATATGAGTGACCTCGTGATGTCACTTTTGATTCATCTGCTTTCATCACATCTATGTCCACGTAAAGGTCACAAGGAGTGAAACTCAATTCCAATGTTTTCCAGTGGGAGTATTTTTTTTAGATAATTATTCATTGTGAGTCATTCAGATAAAAGAGAGTAGAAACGGTCCGGGCGAGCGAGGGGATGGTGTTGCAGTGATGCGCGCGTGTGTCAGAGTTAAGAGTGAAAAGGAGAAGGGCAGCGAGGAGGAGATGGTGCAACATGGTGACATTTCAGACGGGGGCCACGTTCACACTTCACATCACCTTCAAAGGGCTTTGTTCAGAGCCAGATGCGTCGGGGAGCGGAAAATCTCACCGTGGCGCCATGTGCTCTGCGCACACTGTGCTTTTATTACCGTAACTGTGTCAGAGGACTTCGATCGCTACCCTCGCAAGGGAAGTCAAGTGGCCCTACTTCCTCCTTTTCCATAAAGCTTCTGCTCTTACTCGGAAACGCCTCAGTCACACGCCGGTTAAATCCTCAGGCACAGCGGCTTCCGCCGGCACGGTCGGGATTTCGTTATCTTTCATCAGCGCCCGAGAGGAGGACGCAGGATTCGCGGAGCTCCGTCCTTTTGATTTCACACCGAACAAAAAGTGTGCGAAGGCTCGTTCTTTAAATCACGTCCGCGTTGAGCTGCTTCTTCCGTGAGCTCTTTTAGAATGTTAAAAATACATGGTGTAAAAAACAACAACAACATCTCTTTGGATCTTTCACTTCCACGTCGCAAGCGGCTGTCATTAGCCCGTACGTCTCCGTACTTTGTCCTGATTGGCTGACCTCAGGAAGCCCCGCCTTCACCACATGCTGCATGGGCAGGTGAAGGCGTGTCCCAGTGCCTGCAGCAGGTGACCAAATATGTGCGTCTGGCGCACTATGATGTCATAGCGAGCACGGGTTGAAGAAACCCTTTGAAACAGCGCCCCCTGGCTGACACAGATTCACCTTTTCGCTACAATGCGGCCAGAGCAGAGCAGAATAGAACAAGTGCTTTACAACATCCCTCAGTGTGTCTGCTTTTATGTAGCCAGCGAAGAAAATGGCAGTGTTACAGCGCCCCCTGTTGGCGAGAAGGCCGAACGTCTTTGTGTTGTCAAAATGAAGAAGAAATCAACGCGCCCGTCTTCTTCTTCAAAGTGAAAGTGAAATGACAGTTAATCAGGGGTCCCTGAGTGTATCTTGCCCAATGGCACTTCGGCATGTGGAATGAGGATGAGGGGATGAATCCTCTGACCCGGTGAAAGGACCAGACTAAATCTCACCAACCTCACATTTCACCCCAGAGCAGAGAATTCACTGACATCATTTCATCCACACGAAGCCGAGAGGCTGCAGAGGTAAGCGCTGAGTAAGCATTCGGCCAGCACGTCTGTGATTGGCCGTCTGCCCGGTGCCGCATCAGTCCGCTTCTCCCCTCCACTGAGGCACAAAGCCGTTTTCAGAGTAATAGCACATCTACAACCTGCACAGAGACACTTTAAAGGTGTAACACGTACAAAACACATGAAATACAGAGCAGAGAGGCCAGACTCTCAACTGCACCTCCACCTAACAACAGTTTATCTGGAGAGGCAGCACTATGTGTGTGTGTGTGTGTGTGTGTGTGTGTGTGTGTGTGTGTGTGTGTGTGTGTGTGTCAGAACTTACATCTTTGTGAGGATCACTTTGACCATTGATCCCAACAGAGTGAAGACATTTGGGGACAATCCAATGGTCCCCACTTTTTAAATGAGCTGTTTGAAGGGTAAGACTTGATTAAGGTAAGACTAAGGTTTAAGTTAAGGTGATGGCAGACGGTGAGGATGACGCAACTATGTGGGATGGGTGGGGTGAGGGGTTAAGGACAACACTGTGTTAATGAGCGTGAGCGTGTGTGTGTGTGTGTGTGTGTGTGTGTGTGGTGTTTTATTTACAGACTTACGATTTTGTTTATTTCTCGATCGCAGATCATTTTTCATTGTAGTATCAACACACTGTCTAATTTGTCTTTATATTCCGATCATTATCACATCATTTTTATATACCATCACTATCACCATAACTATCATTGGTGATGATGATGATGATGATGATGATGATGATGATGATGATGTAGTGGTGGAATAGATGGTGAAAATATGAATGATGTTGAGCTCACACACGTCACAGGATCAATACACTAAGTCTGGATCCCTCTCCTGCGTGTGGCGGGACACTTGACCACGTCATGCATGTTTCTCTCTGCTCCTCACGTGTGCATCCATGATCCCTGCACTCTGCTCCATCCTCTCATCCTCTCATCCTCACCATGATCCGGATTCACGTTGCTCACCCCGCCCGCCTGCTCGCTCATCCCTGCATCCGATCCGTCTCCTGCAGCATCACATCTCCATCTGTGCCCGCGGAGCCAGCCCCGTGTGTGTTTGGGACCTCCGCGTCCTCTAACTGACGGTGTGAGGTGCGCGTGCACAGACGCGTTCGTGCACTCACCCGGTGGAGGGCGCGCTGCCTCTGGGTCCCCCTGCGGTCCGCCTGTCAGCCCATCCTCGGGCCACGTGGGGTCAGTGTGGATCCGAGTCGTGGCGCTGAGCCGTGGACGGGACCCGCGGCGTTTTCACGCCTCACCGGTGACATTCTCTCGGATCAGCTTCCGGACTCCGGAGCTGCTGCTGCTGGGTCACTTCCTATTGGTCCACAGCAACAGATAATGATCATATGTTCAGTCATTATTATCATTATTATTATTATTGTACGTTTTTTACATAATGTATTTCTGGTCCATACAAGTAAAAGGTCTTATAATTAGGGACAGAGCTAAAATGATGAATTGGGTGGATCATTCGAGCAATACATTCAAATCACCAGCAGGTGGCAGTGCGACTACAGAAAATATAATGTATTTACTGAACAAACATAAGAACTATTGGACTGTTTGTAAGTTGTAATGGGTTACAAGATCTCTCTCTCTCTCTCTCTCTCTCTCTCTCTCTCTCACACACACACACACACACACACACAGTGTATATACATTGATATTTCTTTCTTTCATTTCTATATCATTAGACTTCCAGTGAGTTACTCACATCCATGCTCTGTCCAGCTGGTGACTAAAGGAGAGGCAGCATTCGTGTGAGTTTGTGTGTGAATTACACCAAAATAAAAACCTAAAAATATATATTAATATTGATTAGAAATCTAAATATGAAGGGAAATGTAACTCAATATACCCGCAGGAAATGTAATTGGGCTCCTGGCGTCGGTCCTGACAAACTGGATGCTGCTCCCAGCTGTTTGTAATGAGGCTGATGACGCCATCAGTGGGTGCCGGTATCAAAACGAGTATCACCTTCGGCCACATGTGGCGCTGTTCCCCACTCTGGATCTATACCTGTGATTCAACCCAAAATGTAAGCAGGTGTGAAAAATTGCTGCCATGTAAGAAAGAATGTTTTCAACATACAAGAGTTGATATATTATTTTCTTCAATTCGTAAAAATTCACAACAGCAATTACATTTTATACTTTGGAAGACATTCGTACTTTACTGCAGTTTCCTCATTCCAACTTTGTTATAATTACATAAAAGTGTGTGTACAAGCACATGTATTTATATATGTATTCATACTTCTCCTATTTTCACTACATTGTCAATTTCAAATTGAAACCAAACATCATACCCCTGTTAAACAGTAGATATATGACAGGGACTGTGGATCATGACATTATATGTGAATGTGCAGAAGAACCTGACACTGAATATGAATATGTGGCGTGACGAATTCATAGCCCGTCTGTAAATACAAAACGTTGCTCTTTATCTAAAGTTTCCCCTGCTGCCGTGACGTTTGGTTTGAAGTTCATATTTCAGTTGAAAAATTAATGTATCTATTCCTTATCAAACATTCCATGCGTTGTCTAAAAATACACGCTGCCAGACGTGAAGCTGTTGTGAGAGTATAGTGAGGAGCACGGTCGTTACGTCACTGCCCGGGGTTTCCTAGTGAAGTGAACCCTACGGCGTCATGGCGGAGGCCGGTTGTCGGAAGAGCCTGGAATGAAATGCCAGCTTTCTACAATCGCGGTTGACCGACGAGCACCACGGTTTGCTAACATCCACGACAGGAAAGGGGACTTACTGTGTTTTTGGAGGAAGGGGGACACCGACAACTGCAGCGGTCTGCCCGAACTGAGTCGTCCGGAGCTGCTCTCCCCAACTGGGAGAAAGCTAGCTAGCCAGTGTACGCTAGCGGTGAGCTAGCAGCAGCTGCTGCTAGCTTGGTAGTTCAGTAAAAGAAGAAAGGACCTCTGAATTGGAAAAGGCGGATTTGGACAAGTGTTCCAGTGGGATTTTACAGGTAACTATGCCAGACTTCACTTTGCGTGGAGCTGTGTGTCCCCTGGTCAAGCTAGTTAGTGAGCTAACGTTAGCTGTTGATGTGGTAAAAGCCGCGAGAAGTGAGCGGCGAATTAAAACAAGATGGAAGAGGGTGAAGTTAGGTTAGCTAATTTACGTTTGTGGTTTAATATCAAACGGTAAATAAGGTTACAATCCCTCCGCGCGGCACTACTTTTTTATAAAACTTAAGGGCGGTCACTTTTCGTTGATTGCTGCGCAGAGTGTGTGGACTCTTACTGGGAAACGGAGACTCCAGCGATTCCCAGCTCAGAGGAACTGGGACAAAGTTTTGTCATTTGTTAGCTTCCGCGGTAGCCTCGTGCTGCCTAACGCTAGCCGATGCTACTTTTCCTTGACAACCCCGGTAAACGCTGCCCTATCATCCCCTCTCCCCGTGTTTATTGAACTCAGACTCACGTCTAAATACATAATGGGATATTCCTGTTTAAATATTTATTTTCATACACAATCGTGGTGTAGAATAACAGCTGTTGTGCTTTCTTCTATTGTTTTCAGGGTGATTTTATTATCTGGTTGGAAAATTAAACAATATTAGCATAACACTTTTAAGCTAGCAAACAGCGAGTGTTTGATTGTAAGGGAGATTTGGTAACACCCAATACGGCTTTAGTCGTGAATCCGTAATGTGGAATATTATTAGAAGTTGTTATCCATTTAAATTTAGCGTTAAAATAGTGCATGGCGCGGTGGCCGTGTGTGTGTACATCACGGCTAACGTACCCCGCCAAGACGCTATGTTTGCTACGTTAGCCGGCTGTAGCTAGTTAGCAACATGCTAATCTGTTTATGAAGTAGTTACAGTAAAGGTTCCCACGAATCCGGGTCATATACATTGGCAAAATGCAGTTACGGACACTGTGTTTTCACCGCCATTAAGAGGCAGTTGGTTTATTTAGTGTGAACCCGGAGCTTTGCGTCAGTGTGAAAACATGCCGCTGCGCAGGCCTGGTTAGGCCGCTGCGCTGTGGGAACAAATGCAACCAAGTTACATGGAGCTACAACCTATGATCTGTATCATCTGGATTTATCCTGTTATAATCATTTTAAATCGCACTCTGTCGTGCAGTCTAAACATATATTATGTAATTATAGCTACAACCGCGGAATTTGAGACTCAAAACAGATTTAACTGTAAAATGCATGTGATAGAAAACTGACAGTTCTATATATGTACGAGTCATTGGTTGAACTTTGATGCTTATGTCCGGGCTACTGCAACAAGCTGCAGATGCTTTACGTGTCATTGCATTTTACTTCATTTGCTTTGGGATTTGCACAATACTTGCTTAAATTCCCCTACTGATCATAATCTGTATTAATTGCTCTCGATGGATTTATAACAGTTTTTTCCCCCATTTACTTAACCACATACATCTTGTGCATCCAATGTATGCAACGTGTTTATCTCCACAACATAACTTACATACAGTGCCAGCCATACAGGGCCGAGTGTCATGCTCACTATCTGGTCCAAGGACACTACAGCGCACGTCATGAGGAAAACTGGGATCAAACCAGTGTCCTTTAAAGTTGTATTTTTATTTTTTACTACTACCCACACTACCTCTTGAGCCACAGTTGGTTAAGATGAGTGAGACGGTCACAAGTAGAGCGTGAAGATACAAGCATTAGTCACAATAACAAGGATACGTTTAAAAACTTTTTTATTGTGCATCTTCTCTCACAGTTTAACCACGTGGAACAAAATTCTGCAGTTCGTCAGGGGGAAGTCTAAACTGTGGACTTCAGCATGGCTGGACGCAGTGAGGATGAAAGTGTAAGCAACAGTAGTGGAGAATCAAGGTAAACAAATTTCTAATTATATTTATTGAATACAGATTTGTTTTCTATCAATCTGTAATTTATTCATCCGCTTGTCACTAACAATTTTTCTTATTTTACTTGGTAGTAATTCCGATGATGAGTCTGGTTCTGGATCAGGCTCAGGATCGGGCTCGGGCTCAGGCTCCAGTTCCAGTTCCTCCAGCAGCAGCAGCCAATCAGGAAGCAGTGACTCAGGAAGTGGCTCAGACTCTGGCAGCCAGTCAGACTCTGACACAGAGAAAGCAAAGGAGAAGATAGAATCACCAAATAAGTCAAAAATCGATGGAGCTGAGGTAAAGAAACACAATTAAAAAAAAATAAAATAAAATCGACCTGCCGCATGTCTGAACAATGCTATATTAAACACAACCAAGCTGTCACCTGAATTGACCCCACTACATCTGCTCTCCATGCACGTTCCCAGATGGCACTACTGAAATTTCCAAAACAAGCATGAGAGGTGTAGAACTCTGAAGCAGAGCTGAGCGCCAGAATTCTGCAAATTAGTAGCTGTGTTGTCAGGAGTCTCCTCCTCATGCTTTTGAACAATAGTCAGGCGGTTTGTGTTTAAGTTGTGAGGGTGGAACCTTCCCAAGTGTGCTGATGGGAGGAGCTGGGATGTCTTGGTTACATGTTTTCAAAGTGTAGCTTTGGTCTATCTCTGGTCTAGCTATCTTTTCTAGAATGATACTTAACTTTTTCCTGTCAATGAGTACACACATCAAGCTTTGATTCTGTGAAACACATGTTCACATATTTGCAAGTGCTCAAGTTTGTTATACCTGTCAACTGTTCTTCCACAAGTTTCCATGCTCAAATTAAATCACGGCACTTTGAAAGATGGACTGAGAGAGTGACCTTCAAACCCCTTGTGTATTTTTGGCTAATCCTCTGCCACATTTGTTTATTTCAGTTCTGGAAATCCAACCCCAGTATTCTGGCGGTGCAGAGATCTGCGATGCTCCGGAAACAGCAGCTTCAGCAGCAGCAGCAGCAGCAGCAGCAGCAGCAACAGCAGCAGCAAAGACAAAGCTCCTCAAATAGTGGATCCGATGAGGTTTGTCTCAAATTGATCTAATCCCTGATCCCCTTCTTCTGTTTGACTCTTTACTAATTCTACCATTTAGAGATACATCTGTAATTTGATTGCTTATTCATCAATCCTCTCTCGTTAATCATCCTCTGGTAGGACTCATCAAGTGATGACTCTGATTCATCAAGTGGATCCAAGAGGAGAAGACATTCAGGTTCCTCTGACTCTGGATCAGGTTCTGGATCTGGGAGTGGTTCTGGATCAGACTCCTCAGCGGAGGAGAACAGTGATGAAACGGCATCAGACTATGAGCCCAGCCACAAAATCAAAAGCAAAAAACCTCCAACCAAGTAAGTGGGACAGCTGACCTCACACTGCAGCCTCGGTACTCAGGGTTACATCTTTGTCAGACGCTCACTTGGATATAATATAATATATATACACATAATAGACCGTAATATCGTCTATGTTTTCGTGTCTCAGGTTAACTTTTAGGAATGGAAAGAAAAGCAGCGTTCAGAAGAAGAAAACTAAGAAAGGCTCTTCCTCCGATGATGACGATGACGATGGCTACAAAATGTCAGCATCGGCGGGGCCACGTCGGCAGGCCACTGTCAACATCAGCTACAAGGAGGATGAGGAGCTGAAGACTGACTCGGACGATATGGTAGAAGTCCTGGGTGAAGACGTCCCACAGCCTGAGGAGGACGAGTTCGAAACGCTGGAGCGAGTGATGGACAGTCGGATAGGAAGGAAAGGAGGTAAAGACACAGCACTAAACAGGCTGATGTTCAAGAGGGGCCAGCAAATGACTGTGTTAAGCAATATTCCCTTGATTCTCACCCAAACAGTAACAGGAAGTGTGACCACCGTCTACGCCGTGGAGGCAGACGGGGACCCGAACGCTACCTTCAATCCCAACAAAGAGCCTGGTGACGTCCAGTATCTGATCAAGTGGAAGAACTGGGCCCACATCCACAACACGTGGGAGACAGAGGACACCCTGAAGTTACAGAACGTGAAGGGCATGAAGAAACTGGACAACTTCAAGAAGAAGGATCAAGAAAAAAAGAAATGGTGAGCGTGTGTTTTCATCTCGTCACTCTTGGGCAGTGAGAGCTCTGCTGTCCTCACTGAACAGTGAGCGGCAGGTCAAATCTGATGACTGCGTTGCTCATGTGTGGTGTGCCTATTACAATGTATGAAATGTCAAGCTACCTTTTTTTTTAATTGAAAGTATTAGATATAGAACAAATATGAACACATTTTTGCTTACTTTGTAATTGCTCTCCTCTCCATCTTACCAGGTTAAAAATGGCTTCACCAGAAGATATAGAATATTTCAACTGTCAGGAAGAACTGATGGACGACCTGCACTCTCAGTACCAGTTAGTGGAGCGAATCATAGGTGCGCTATTTGCTGACTATGGCTGAGCTGTAGATTTTAAATTTTTTTTTCTAAATCAAGGGATTTGATTTGATGAGTCGAGTGTGACCCTGAATTCTTTTGAGCAGGTCATTCGAACCAGAAGTCGGCGGCAGGTTACCCAGACTACCTGTGCAAATGGCAGGGTTTACCGTACTCGGAGTGCAGCTGGGAAGACGGTGCCTTGATCGCCAAAAAATTCCAGGCATGCATAGATGACTACATGTGCAGAAACCAGTCCAAGACCATTCCATCCAGAGACTGTAAGGTAATGTACAGCCAGGTCTTTACTGTCTGTGGCTCAGTTGGTGGTGGAGCAACACGAGAGTGGATCCAGCCCAGTGTGTTTTGTGACTGACATTGGTTTTCTTCAGGTACTAAAACAGAGACCCAGGTTTGTGCCCATGAAGAAGCAGCCATCTTACATCGGAGGGGATGGACTGGAGCTCAGAGACTACCAGCTGGACAGTTTGAACTGGATGGCTCACTCCTGGTGCAAGTATGTGACAAGCTATCTTTCTGATCTGGCATTGCCTAAATCACTCCTTGTGTAAACACAGATATGTGAATATGTATAAATCCAATACTGTGATAAGTTGAGATGTTGCCCTCACACCCAGTCTGAACCTCGCCGTCTCCCTCCCCTTTGCCGTCTCCCATTGGCAGAGGCAACAGTTGTATTCTTGCCGATGAAATGGGTTTAGGGAAAACCATCCAGACCATCAGCTTCCTCAACTACATGTTCAACGATCATCAGCTGTACGGACCCTTCCTGCTGGTGGTGCCTCTCTCCACACTGACCTCCTGGCAGAGAGAGATCCTCCTGTGGGCGCCTCAGATGAATGTTGTGGTTTACCTGGGCGACATCAGAAGCAGGAACATGGTACGAGGGCTCGGGCAGCTCTTACTCACACACACACACGAAGAACGCACCCGGTCGTCTTTAACGTTTGTTTTTCTCTCCATGTGCTTTCATCTCACAGATCAGGACACATGAGTGGATGCACGTCCACAGCAAGAGGATGAAATTCAACATCCTGCTCACAACATACGAGATTCTTCTCAAAGACAAGGTCAGTGGTCGTTAAAGGTCTTCACTTGTAAAGCTGCGCCGCCAACACTCAGTTTAACGTGACTGTTGTGTCTCCAGTCTTTTTTGGGCAACGTTAACTGGGCCTTCATCGGCGTGGACGAAGCGCACAGACTCAAGAACGATGATTCCCTCCTGTACAAGACCATGATCGACTTCAAGTCCAATCACAGGCTTCTGATCACAGGAACACCGCTGCAGAACTCGCTGAAAGAGCTCTGGTCCCTGCTGCACTTCATCATGCCCGAGAAGTAGGTCAAAGGATACAGCGCTTGACGACTCATTTGGTTATTGTCACTCTGGTTATATAAGTACAATCGTGTGAAAACCTTGTGCTCCATTTAGTAAAGCAAATTAAAATCGACGTATAAATGCATTTAAAAATGTTATGGATTACATAACAGATTACAAAATTGGTTCCAAGACTCGGCAAACCATTTAGTCGTTAGTAGATTGAATGCTTCATGGGATGTAGATGGCACATCGTCTAGAATAATAGGTAGATCATGCTCTACTCATGTTGTGTTTTTGCTATGTACTGTACAAAAGGCTGCATGAGATCAATTTGCACAGATCTGATGTGGTATGTTGAGATTAACGTGGATTTTGTCATGCGGCTCTATTTGTTACATTCCAATGTGGGGGTGCTGATTTTTTTGTAATGTTTTGTAATGCTACATTTTGTGCACGTCTCATAACAACATGAAATATCTGTCATTTGGTGTTCCAGCAAGTGAGTGTTTTTAGAATGTTGCTGCTCCAACATGAGAACCTGAATTCTATAAACAAACCAGCGACGCTTTGTCCAAAGAAAGACGATACATGTTTGCTTGCTCTGCTCCAAAGCCGCAATGACTGAGAAATGGTCATCCGAGTCGTCCGTGCTGCTACAGTTCAGTCTGTTGTCTGTGTGGTGTCTCTGAAGGTTTCACTCCTGGGAGCTGTTTGAGGAGGAGCACGGCAAAGGACGGGACTCGGGCTACACCAGCCTGCACAAGGAGCTGGAGCCGTTCCTCCTGCGCAGAGTCAAGAAGGACGTGGAGAAGTCCCTTCCTGCCAAAGTGGAGCAGATCCTCCGGGTTGAGATGAGTGCCATTCAGAAACAATATTACAAGTAAGAGCTGGAAACATTCCGTCATTTATTAGTGAAGATCTCCTTCCAGTAACTGCAATCCACTTCTTTCCCATTGTCAGCAGGGAAATAACAGGAAATTGTGCTTTAAAGTGAAGTGGAGTTGCGTTTACTTCCTGTTTGAACACCACAGACATGAGCCACTCGTCATGTTTTAATGTTTGTGATCAGATGGATCCTGACCAGGAACTACAAGGCTCTGAGTAAAGGTACAAAAGGCAGCACGTCAGGTTTCCTGAACATCATGATGGAGCTGAAGAAGTGCTGTAACCACTGTTACCTCATCAAACCTCCGGAGGACAACGAGTTCCTCAACAGAGCCGAGGCCTTGCAGGTCTGTTTGCTTTTGATATTGTCCTGAATTAGTTTTACCTGTTCAAGCAATTGACTGAATGTGTTATTAACAGGCTTTTGTGCACATAACAAAAGCCTGCTGTTATGCAAGATGTGAGTGAACATGTGTCTTGTGATCATTATATTCCAAATAACAGTGAAGATAATCTTCTTGGGCTTTTAACTTGGGGTGTACCAATATGTGAACCCTTGGCGATTGGTTCCATATGCAAACTGAATGAGAAGCGTCTGTTGTGTTTATATTTGGGAAGTAGGGAAGAATAACAGAAAGCCGCCATTTCCCCTTCGTACAGCACCTGATCCGCAGCAGTGGGAAACTGGTTCTTTTAGACAAGCTCCTGCTGCGCTTGAAGGAGCGAGGCCACAGAGTTCTCATTTTCTCCCAGATGGTTCGGATGCTGGATATCCTGGCTGATTACCTGAGGAGCCGACAGTTCCTCTTCCAGGTAGCGACACCTAAGATCCAAAGCGGTCGTTTCTGCAAATATGTTCCCTGACGCAGCGTCTCTACATTTCTGAATGTTTACTTTCTGCAGAGACTCGACGGCTCCATCAAGGGAGAGATGAGGAAGCAGGCGTTGGACCACTTCAATGCTGAAGGCTCAGAGGTAAGTCCTGTGACGTCACTGACACAATACATGTAGTTTGTCATCACCTCGAATGAAGCAGGACTCGTTCGTTTTTTTTATCGACCCCAGGACTTCTGCTTCCTCCTGTCGACTCGCGCGGGAGGTCTGGGTATAAACCTGGCATCGGCCGACACGGTGGTCATCTTTGACTCGGACTGGAACCCCCAGAACGATCTGCAGGCTCAGGCCAGAGCCCACAGGATCGGACAGAAGAGACAGGTGAACATCTACCGCCTGGTGACAAAGAGCTCGGTGGAGGAGGACATCATTGAGAGAGCCAAGAAGAAAATGGTGCTGGATCATCTCGTCATTCAGAGGATGGACACCACGGGGAAAACCGTTCTCCATACTGGTGCTGCCCCCTCCAGGTGAGCAATAGATTCCACATCCTGTCCATTTTTCCAATGTCTTTTATCCTGGATTTTCGATGACGCTGCGAAGACGAGTGTAGCTTTTGGTACATTGAAATTGAAATCTGTGGTATTTGTATTTCTCTCTACAATTGCAGCAATGAGTCGTCCTAATCTCACGTGGGTTTTTTTATTGTCAACAGTTCTGCACCTTTCAACAAGGAGGAGCTTTCTGCCATCCTGAAGTTTGGTGCCGAGGAGCTCTTTAAAGAGCTCGAGGGAGAGGAGCAGGAACCTCAGGTTTGTCACGTTATACTCGCTTGTACGGCACAGTCTACGTAAAAACACCTTTCCTCGGCTGTAACGTCACGGCCTGTTCTGCTCTTTAGGAAATGGACATTGACGAGATCCTCAAAAGAGCAGAGACGCGAGAGAACGACCCTGGACCCTCGACAGTGGGAGAGGAACTTCTTTCCCAGTTCAAGGTTGGAATACTTCCTGATTTCACAGAATCCTTTAGTGTCCAAAACTGTCTTACATCATGAAACCAACCGTGTACTTTTTCTTCGTCTACCCGCGCAGGTTGCCAACTTCTCCATGATGGAGGAAGAGGAAATAGACATCGACTCTGAGCGCAGTCAGAGGAGTTGGGACGACATCATTCCCGAGGAGCAGAGGAGGAGGATGGAGGAGGAGGAGCGACAGAAGGAGCTGGAGGAAATCTACATGCTGCCACGTATGAGGAACTGTGCCAAACAGGTACGTGGGCAGTTAGATCAACTATGATTTAGGTTTGTACGTGTTCAGGAGAAATGTCGAGTGACCGTGTGGTTTCCGTCCCCAGATAAGCTTTAATGCTGTGGAGGGTCGGCCGAGCAGGAACAGGAGATACTCTGGCTCTGACAGTGACTCCCCTTCAGACCGGAAGAGGCCAAAGAAACGAGGACGGCCCAGAACCATCCCGAGAGAAAACATCAAGGGTTTCAGTGATGCCGAGATCAGGAGGTGATTACTTACTTTATGGAGAACTGATTCCTCCCGGTGGACGTTGATACACTCGCTCTAACGTTGTTTTTTTCAAACCACTTCCAGGTTTGTGAAGAGCTATAAGAAGTTCGGAGGACCACTGGAAAGGTAAGTGATTTGACGTCTCCCTTAAAACAAGAACAAGAAAAGGACAGCCCGCTCAAATTTGTCCTCTTCGCTCAGGTTGGACGCCATCGCCCGTGACGCCGAGCTCGTGGATAAATCTGAACACGACCTGAAACGACTGGCAGAGACGGTCCACAACGGCTGTGTGAGAACACTGAGAGAGAACCCATGTGGACCAGAGAAGACCTCAGGTAACCACACAGGGTTTTTACCAAACGATCTTTGGACGGACATTTCTTCTTTTCTGTACACGGCCGTTAGAGTTCAATGCCTGTTTGCGTTTGCACGTTTGACCAACAGGGGGCAGAAGAGGTAAAGTAAAAGGGCCAACGTTCAGGATCTCAGGAGTGCAGGTGAATGCCAAGCTGGTCATCTCCCATGAGGAGGAGCTGGCTCCGCTCCACAAGGCCATTCCTGCCGACCCAGAGGAGAGAAAGAGGTACGTTTATTCTGATTCGTTTGTATTTGAATCCATCTTAAATCTTTGTCCTGCATTTTAAACTAATCATGCACCAATCTCTGTTGTCCTTGTCCATGCTCGCCCGTGTTTTTAATCGGCAGTTTTAATGTTTGAATTGATTTGTATTCTGCGTCATGTCCTGTCTTTTCCTTACCATGATATTCATACGTTGTTTACGTCTGTGTTCATCAAATGTAGCCACGTGTTTGACCAGTGTTTGCTCCTTTGTTGCCCCGAGTGTTTTGAACAAGGCGCATTCTACGCCTGAGTGTTTCAAAAGGGTCATAAATGTGTATGGAATCACCTGCTCTTGACGCCATGCGGTTAACGCGGCGTTCCCTCCTCCCTGTGCGCAGGTACATGATTCCATGCCACTCAAAGGCAGCGCACTTTGACATCGAGTGGGGGAAGGAGGACGATTCCAGCCTCCTCATCGGAATCTACGAGTACGGTTACGGCAGCTGGGAGATGATCAAGATGGACCCAGACCTCAACCTCACACACAAGGTGAGTCCAACATACACACACACACACACACACACACACACAAACAGTATGTTTATTTTGATTCATATATTTACCTTTCGTGTGTCATTTTGACTCCTATTGCGCCTCCTTTTAAATTGTACAATAATACTGACTGTGTTGTTGTTGTTGTTGTTGTTATTAGCTCCTCCCAGACGACCCCGACAAGAAACCACAGGCCAAACAATTGCAGACCAGAGCGGACTACCTCATCAAGTTACTGAGCAAGGACCTGGCCAAAAGAGAAGCTCAGAAACAAGCAGGGACAGTGGGTGTTGCACTCTGCTCAGCGCTCGTTTCTTTTTGCTCATGACTTGTTTGTATTGCACTTGATGTTTTCAATGTTCTTTTTTGTGTGTGAACGCAGGCAAACTCACGCAAGAGGAAACCAAGGAGTAAAAAAAGTAAAACCCAGAAGCCGGCTAAGACGGACGAGGTGACGAAGAGTCCGTCCTCAGATCCTCCTTCAGACAAAAGATCAGATGATGAAGATGACAGCAAGGAGGAAAAGGTAGATTTGGATGGGAGTGGTGTTGTTTTATACAGTATGATGTCACTGTTTCCTGTTTTGAGTTTTTGTTTTCATGTGTGACGCTTGAACTCCCTCAGGAAATTACTCCGGTAAAGCCACCGAGCAGACGGAGCCGACCGGACCGGGCGGCGATGAAGGAGGAGGAAGATGAGGAGGAGGAAGATGACGACGACGACGACGACGACAACGATGACGACGACGACGAGGAGCCAGAGCAGGAGGAGAACTCTTCGTCGGGAGAGAGGGAGGTGAAAGAAAAAGAGATCAAAAAGGAAATCAAAAAGGAAAAGAAGGAGGACAGTTTGGACTTAAAGGAGACAAAAGAGGCAAAGGAGAAAAAGGACATAAAAGCCCTGGACACCATCAAACAAGAAGAGAATATAGAAAAGGTGAAGCCTCGGTTCTGCAGTACGATATGTCATGGAGTACACAACCGACAAATAACCGTTTTTGGTTTTTTTTGGTTTGTTTTTCAAATCCTCTTCATCAGAACGAAGTCAAAGCTGAAGCACGTGAGCGGACAAAGAAAACCCCCGATGGACCGGTTCATATCACAGCGAGTGGAGAGAACGTGCCCATATCTGAGGAGTCTGAGGAACTGGACCAGAGGACCTTCAGTGTGGTACGTGTCCGAATGACCACGTTCTTAATATTTGTTTCCAGTCGAGTTGTGTGACACAGTTGTTGGATGTGACGTGTGTGTGTGTGTGTGTGTTGCAGTGTAAGGAGAGGATGCGGCCGGTGAAGGCGGCTCTGAAGCAGCTGGACCGGCCGGAGAAAGGCCTGTCTGAGCGCGAGCAGCTGGAACACACCAGACAGTGTCTTATCAAGATCGGGGACCACATCACCGAGTGTTTGAAGGAGTATTCCAACCCCGACCTCATCAAACAGTGGAGGAAGTGAGTTCTCACGCTGTCACATAAAGTGCACTCACTGATATCTGTCAACGTTTGAAAAAAATGTGAGATGTATCGCCATGAAAAACAATTCATATGTGTCTTAGTAGAAGTTGGAATAAAACGCAATTGATTTTTGATGATTTATCATTGTATATAATTAATAAGGCACATGTCCAAAATCTGTGTCACAAATGCTTGCCGAGGTCTGTGCTGACTCAGCACTCTCCTGCCATCCTTTTTGAATGATTCCCACGTGACAAATACAAACAACGTGTGACGTTTGTCTTGCACAGAAATCTCTGGATATTTGTTTCCAAATTCACGGAGTTCGATGCCAGGAAACTCCACAAACTGTACAAACACGCAATCAAGAAGAGACAAGAGAGCGCACAGGTACGTAAAGCTCGTCGCGATGAACGCGGCGTCCTGCCGCCACGCGATGAATGAATCCACGGTGCTGTCTGTGTTTCCTCAGGCGATGGAGCAGAACACTAGGAATCTGAACACACACGGCTACAAACACGCCGGTACGTCCACTTCACCTTTTTGCGGGGGTGGGGGGGGGGTGGGGGTCTGCTTGTCCATGTGTCCCGATTCACGTGTCCTCTTGTCCCTCAGATATCGAGAGGCTGAAGGACAACTCTCACCAGGACGAGAGCAGCCGGGACAGCTACAGCTCCGAGAGGCACCAGGCCTCGGGACGCTACCACGAGAGCAGCGGCAGCAGCAGCAAGGACAGACACGGCTCCGAGTCCCACCGCAAGACGTCGGGGGGAGAGTCCAGGAAGAGGCCGTTCTCCTCCTACAGCAACGGCAAAGACCACCGAGACAGAGACCACTACAGACCTGACAGCAGGGACCGGGACAGGGACAGGGACCGGGACCGAGACAGGCAGGACAGGTGAGGGACTATCCCCGTTCACAACCCCCACGGCGCCCACCAGTGGCGATGGTAACGGCTGCTACGCTGTCGGCCGTTTCTGGCGCCGTCGGCTTTGTTTCTCGCCGTTGATTGATTCATTGTGCGTTGAGCCGTTTCTGTTCATCGGAAAGATCCGCCGAATGTTTTGTGCGACTCGTACAGTGTGTTTTTATTTTCCGTACCGATCCACTGTGCAAGTTTGTTTACGTTTGGTGAAGTCAGTGATCCGTTCGTTCGCTGGCTAGCTCTGGAATATGCTAGCTAGCTAGTTGTCAGCTAGCGTGATGCTCGGAAAAGTATTTATTCGTTTAGCAGCGTGGAGCCGCGTCAATGTGTGCGTTCATTTCTTCCACGTCGAAGCGTGTAGACGGCCTAAGCGTGTGATAGTTGTATGTGCTCGGTCACGCGTGTGGCGCTGACTCGTGCCTTTTGCACGCAGATACTACAACGACAGCAAGCACAGGAAGCTGGAGGAGTTCCGCGGCGGCCGCGACCACATAAAGGAGTATTCCCACTACGACCAGCGCTCCTCCTACCGCTACCACTCGGACTGGCAGACGGAGCAGCGGTCCTCGGGCGGCGGGCCCCGCTCTCCTCGGGACCAGCGCTCGCCGTACGACGGGCGCTCGCCGATGGGGCACCACTCGCCTTTCGACTGCTCGTCGGACCACAAGAGCACGCCGGAGCAGATCTGGAGCGGCCGCAAGACATAACAGGAGCTGCCCGGGTCTGCGTGTAGCAGCCATAGACTCAGCAGATGCCTTACAGGGACTGAGGCGCTTTGAAGCACTGTGCATCAGTCAGTTCAGCATGACTGTCATCTCCTCGCTTCAGCTCATCTCCCCAACCTGGGCCGAGGACGGCGGGGGGGCAGGGGGGGTGTGGGGGGGGGCGGGGGGGGGGGGGGGGGGGGGGGGGGGGGGCGCTCAAACCCAGGAAGCAGATTTCGAAAAGAAAATGGAAAAAAAAAAAAAATCAAAGCATATTTTTCTATTTAAAAGTTTAAAGCTGCATCGTTGTGTAAGTATCAGCATCCTGCGGCACAGTTTTTTCCTTTTTGTTATTTTTTTATAAAGTTTTTTAAATTCTGGAAACGGACACGTTGACCCTGAGTGCTGCCTCATATTCCCACCAATCCACGACACTGGATCCTGTATTTGACTGTTCTCTATGTTGGTGCGTCTCTGTCTCTCTGCGTCTCTCTCTGTCTCATCCTAAATGTGATCACCGAGCTTATTTAAGTGTTAACTCAGTAAGAGGTCTGTCGTCTCACGAGTCACGTGACAATGATGTAAAGGTTGAATCCAGTCTGGACTCAGGCTCACCACCTGAAGTACCTCATTTACAGCATTTCTCATTTTTTCAGTACCTTTTCTTATTTCTCCACCAGGCGTGAATTATTTAATAACATATCTTAGCTGTAAAAAATAACTCGTTTCTTTCTCCCTTTTTTTCTTTCTTTGTCTTTTTTTTTTTTAATTTTTTTTTTAGAGCATCTTGTACCATGTTTTTTCCTCCAGTAATACTGTTGTAAATTTTTGTAATATAGTAAATCAGTGGATCTTTTTCCTCAGGCTTTTTGGATTTATTATGACTCTACTTTTCCCCATCAACTCAGGCTTTTTTGTCGTTCTACTCTGGACTTAATGTACAATAGTTCTTTCCTGATGATGCTTTCAGAATGTAACTTTTGGTAAAGGGAAAGTTCGTAAATGATTCTCAGTTTTATTCACTAGTGCTTAGTTTCTTTTGTCTCAGCGGAATCGATGAGTTGGAAAGAACCGACTTTTGTTCTCAGTCCGAAGAAAGAGTCTCGGTCGTCTTTCGGTAGAAGCTCCAGCGAGATCTTAAATAATCTTTTTACATGATTTAGTTTTTCCTTTCCTTTGCGTTTCTGTGTAGGCAATAATGATGTTTCTATGCAGCCAAGTATATTTGTGGTGAACCACCCAACTGAATGAAGTCACTGTTACAGTTCACACTGTTGTACATAAATTTCCACTATTTCAAAAATGAATTTACACTGAAAGTGCATGAATTTTTATGAACTGTTTTATATAGTTGTTTATGAAGCCATTAAAAATCAATCAGTGTACTCGCTCGTACCAACTCTTCAGCACGGACTCAACTTTTTCATTCCGACGCGCTAACTCGGTCCAAAGTTTGCGGAAAACCTCCGATACGACGTGATGTTGCAAGTTTGTATAATTACACAATGAAAACGAGAAGGGTTCACAGGTATGGTTTTAATCCATTCTTTGATTAAATGCATGTAGTTTCGAGTTACGGTTACCTGGGCAACAGCTTTACAAACGACATGAAGAAATATCATATATCATCAATAAATAGGTCACTTCAATGATGAGCTGATGGAAAGTAACATGACACATTCAGCAGAGACATGATTAAATAGAAAACGGAGCTCGAAAAAGGACCTTAAATCTGCCGCGTGAAAGTGGAGGATGAAATTTGACACATTTGAAATGAAACAATTGGACGTTGGAGGGAGTTTCTGAATGAAAGTGGCAAGAAAATCTCCTTTAAAATTGGACTTATTCCACTTTTCCTTCCATTGAGAGTCGGTTCATGAGAAACGTGGTCAAATGTTTGGGAAAAAACCCTAAATGCATGTTGGAGTCATCTGTGTCAGCCAGGGGGCGCTGTGATGCCTGTTAACTGTTTCTTCAAGCCCTGCTCACTATGACATCATAGTGCCCCGGAAAGACGTGTACGTATGGTCATTTGGTCCAGGCACTTGGAAAACTTGACCACGGCCATTGCACGATGTGGAGGCGGGGCTTCAGCCAATCAGGAGAAAGTGGGATTTAAGTGAAGGGTGGGGGGGGGGGGGGGGGGGGGGTTGGAGGGTGGGGGGGGGGGGGGGGGGCAGGGCTTTACAGACATGCGTTAAGATAATTGTTAACATAATAGCCCAAGGAAGAAATGGAGGGAAGAAGACCAACTTTAACAGAGTAAAAACAATAAAACCAAACGTCTTTATTGGGTTGACAGAGCTCACGAGTTATCCGACGGCCGAACGAGGCAAAGTTAGATAAGTAAACGCACAGGCGGAGGGAGGGGGGGGCGCGGGGGGGTATGTTGTCATACATACGGTACAGCATGGATGGAGAGGAGGGGCTTTACACACCCAACATATTCAAGGCAACATTCACGCCTCCCCTCGGGACGTTTAGGTGCTCTTCTTCTCCTCAAATATGATGTTCGCCGTGGCTCGTTTGGCTGTGGACACAAAGAACGCGCACACGTTAGCGTCTGCTAGCATCTTTGCATACAACTATTCAAGTGGCGCGCAACCGCGTGCCGCACGTCGTGACTGCGTTTCGGTTGCGTCGTTCCGTATTCCTTTGTTTCACCATCACTCCTGTTGTGTTGCACTCGTTTTGTTGTCTTTTTTATTTTTATTTTTATTTTTTTTGCTTTCCTGAAATGTTGATGCGTTGTGTTTTTGTGCTTTGTTTTGATTTGTATCTGCGTATCACAATTGTATTCCCACTGTCCAATCAAGGACCGGCTCTGCTCTGCCCTGCCCTGCCCCTCTCTCACAGACTGACTCTACTCTCTGTCTCCCTCTAGTGGTGCCATACTCCCTCAGCTGAACACTGGGTACACTGTGTACACTGTGTACACTGTGTACTGAACTCACCAGAGGTTTGGAATCCGTCTTTTCTCTCAATTCAAGGTGAATACACTGTTTTACCTCCGTTAAAGGCGCCGTGTGTAGGGTGTAGCGCCATCCAGTGGTGAAGTGTCACGTTGCACCATCCCATCCAAACATGGATTCACTCCTCATTCAAACTCCACAGGTGGAGGGGGGGGGTTAGGGTGTGTGTGTGTGTGTTAGGGTGTGTGGGGTGTGTGGGAAACTCACCCTCGTCCTTGAACTTGTCCGCGGCCTCTGACGCTTTGTCCTTCAGGTTCTTGACGGCGTCGTCGATCTTGGCCTCGTTCTTGAGGAAGAACGGTCGGATGATGCGGGTGTAGATCTGCACTGAGCCATTAGAGGGCGTGGGAGCCATGCACCACACCAAGAAGGCGCACTGAGGAGAGAAGAAGAAGAAGAAGAGGGTGAGGGAGGATGTCATTACACTATGGATGTACAGTATGTATGAATGCTCGGAGGTGAGGAGTCACTCAGCCGCAGATTCGGACGCACAGAACCTGCTGAGTCGCTCCTCCACTCTGACTGTGTCATTTCCCTGGGAGCCATGTGGGCGGAGCCCAAACCCCCCCCTGTGGGGGGAGCCCAAACCCCCCCCCCCCCCAAAAAAAAAGGTGACACAACAGAGGGGCGGAATGCGGAGTCAGGTGGCCCGGGTGTGACTGCCGACTCGGCACATTCGCGCGCCGACGCCAGGTGTCGTCGCGGCGGGTCGTCACCTTTCCGATGTAGTAGAACGGGAACCAGGAGAGGAAGATGTCGGCGAAGAACTCGGCCACACTGAAGAGTCCGTACACCACCCAGTAGGTCAGCCATTTTGTGTCGTCGTCTTTGGTGGCACTTTCAATGGCCTTGATCCTACAGAGAGAGAGAGAGAGAGAGAGAGAGAGAGAGAGTTTGGAAATGCAATCTGTCACATGTTGTGTTTCAGAAAGAATTTCATGTGTCAGCGCCGATCTGGGGGAAACATGTCGCGGCGCGTCACGCGGCTACAACGCGACTGTGTTCGCCAGGAAACAAAGCTTGGCCCCCCCCACCCCCCCCCTCCCGTCTTCAACCGTTACAACATCCTCCTCATGTTGGGTGAAATCTCACCCGCTCAGAGTGACTCACACCACATCCTGCCCGTTCAGTTTCATCTATTCAGTCGTTTTGATTGGCTTCGCCGCCGCCAACGTGACCAAGGACGTCGCCACGGCAACGAAGGAGCGAATGACTGCGTGGACAACAGCGTTATTCCTGTTTGTTTGTTTTTTTTGAAGAAACGCAGACACTGGCCTTATCGGACTTCCTCTGCCGTGAGAGTCTGACCGATCTTTACTCTCTGTCGCTTTCCTGAGTGGCGGTGGAAAAAAAACAACAACAACCACCCCAAACCCCTGATGGAGGTGAGGTCGGTCACCATGGCAACCGGTCGGGCCACTTCTCATGTTTACCACTTCCTCTTCCTCTTCTTCACACGCCGCCACCTCATCCTCGTCGCGTCAGGCGACTCCGTTCGTCTCTCCACTCAAGGTCGGAAGTGTTCCGCTTTCAAACCACGCGCCTGGTTCCGAGCAGACGGGCCGGATTGGGTTCGCTCTGCCTTTGATGTTGTGAAATCAAAGGCTGGTGAGCGGAGGCCCGGTCCTGCTCACACACTCATCTCATTACACACCCATCACTTGACTCCGGGCTACTTTATTCAACCGCTGAATAACAACCTCCGCGCTTCGATCGGGTCACATGCAAAAATCCTCCGCTGCTCAAAACACCACAGGGTGACATTTAAAGGCACAGTGCGTGAGGTTTAGGGACATCTAGTGGTGGCGCTGCGTGTTTCAGCTCATCCTTTCAGCACTAAAGGCGCGACGAGGAAAGTAGTTTTCATTGAACCCTCAAATCTGAAATGTCAAAACATGGCCGCCTCCATCCAGAGGAGGTGATTCGAGGTGAATTCTGCAAAAGGAACGGTTCAGCGAAATCTTAGGAACTGGACCTTTAATCTGGTCAGGTCGAACAATAGTCTCACAGTCAGGACATTTGCAAGTGAAATTTGAAAGTACTGTACGTACACACACACACACACACACACACACACACTCTCACACACACATACACTGTGATGAAACTGAATATACTTAAATATTATTTGTATGATTTGCTTAACCACTACAGTGTGTGTGTGTGTGTGTGTGTGTGTGTGTGTGTGTGTGTGTTTCCTCATCTGTACACATGTGTGTACGTTATCTCTGTGCGTGCATCTGTATTGGTACAGTTTGTTTCTATCTGTGTATGTGTGTGTACAGCGCGTGCATTAGTACAGTATGTGCGTGTACAGTGTGTGTATTTGTTTGTGTACAATATGTGTGTGTGTACAGTGGGTGTATTTGTTTGTGTACAATATGTGTGTGTGTGTACAGTGGGTGTGGCTGGGTGAGGCCCCCCGCAGCAGCAGCAGTAGCAGTGGCAGTGACAGCAGCAGTAGTACTGGCAGCAGTAGTACTGGCAGCAGTAGTACTGGCAGTAGTACCAGTAGTACTTACGAGATGTATGCTGGGTACAGGAAGCCGATGAGGTTGCAGAGCAGGGAGGCGCCATAACCGATGACGAGGTAAATAGCGATGGCAGCGGCCACAGCTGGAACACAGGTGTCACATCACTGCGTTATTACTGCGTTATTACTGCGTTATTACTGCGTTATTACACATTCACACTAACGGTAAACCCGAACCCCTCCCCTCCCCTCCTCCCTCCTCCCCCTCCCCTTCCTCCCCTTCCTCTTCCTCTTCCTCACTCACCCAAAGCGATGTAGCTCCTGTTGACCCCGGTTCTGGCCTCGATCTT